>JASDQU010503603.1:54228-64371 GCA_032191745.1 Picea mariana
TGGAGACCGTGGATACTGTTTTGTACCAGGGATCGTTGTTCAGAGTGTGCTCTGTAGAGAGCCAAGGGGTGCCTTGAAGTGCTAGGATACAGAGATATGTTTTCTTCCTAGTTATAAGTATGGTTTTGGACATTTTACTTCTTTGTGAAATGGCATTATACAGAGTGTCTTTTTAGGTATACAAATGTGGAGCATATATAGTTTATTTATTTTTATTTGAAACTATATTTATTCTAAAACCTTATGAAGCCTTTAAAAACTTTGTGATGGGTTAGGAGTCGGGATTATTTTTCAAGGTTAACAAATGACAATATATGTATCTAGTGCATAATTTTCTATTGATTGAGCATATGTTATCCCCTTGGTGAAATTCCTTGGATTGTTTATTTTGGATGAGATGCATTTTTATTTGGCTGTGATATTTATATTTTTCCAGTACAGCTAAGGCAACTGCTCTTCTCTGCCTGAATTAAGCTTGGGGAATGGGTTTTACTTTTAAGTATTATATGCCTGACATTTCAGGCATTTTGAGAGTCTGGCATTTCGAAGAAATTAAAAAAAATGTTTCAGGACTGCCATCTTTCATGTTTCAGAGCTGCCATGTTACTTTGAGTTTTTCTTTGGCTGTGATATTTTTATTTTTCCCAGTAAATGCTCTTCTCTTCTCTGACTGAGTTAACCTTGCGGAATGGGTTTCCCTTTTAAGTATTATATGCCTTACATTTCAGGCATTTTGAGAGTCTGGCATTTGAAGAAATTTAAATATAATGTTTCAGGAGTGCCCTGTTTCATTTAATTAGGAATATTCTTCATCGTCTCCGTTAAATCAATGGTGCAGATTTTACCGCTTAACGTCTGCGTTGTTCCTAATATGTCCATTAACTGTTAAATCAATGGCGCAGATTTTACCGCTTGTTCCTATTCTGTCCATTAACCATTAGTATAGAGGATTAGCTGAAATTAAGGATCCAGCTTGAATGGGCACGAGAGATTTCCAACAGGTATGGTGCGCTTTCCTTCCATGTTTTCTCCCAGTCGTTGCGCCATCGTTTGCTGTTGTTTCCATTTTTCATTTTAGACTTCGCAGGAAACGTGGGCATGCAAAGAATCTAGACGCCTGCCATATAGATTAATGAGTCACTGAGGCAGATGTAGCTCGAGATGTCCATAGGAAGGTGGTCTCTCTGTTACTATTCATCTGTTCTGTGCCTCTTTGGAGTGTTGTTGTGGGCAGACGTTTACTATGGATTTTACTCTTCCTGGAGATGAATCTTCTGACTGCGCCATTCCCAACACATTCGTTCATTTTGTCAGGGCTAGCACATGTTGAGGTTGAATTTGGTGGTACTCAGGATTTTCAAAGTCATTGAACGATCGAGCTTTTGAGGTTTTGAAGATATGGTATATGTTTTCTCTTTAGTTAGATTTTAAAGTTAAACATGGTCAATCTTTATCTATCTGTGCTTTCATGTTGTTTCTATTTTACATTTTGGGAGCTTTATATGATTCGGTTCCGCAGTCTGAAAGTCATGCAATGGCTTACAAATATTATAAATATATTATTTTTTAATTATAAATGTTTATAATTGAATGATGGGTAAAGCTTTAAAGTATTGGTTATGATATCATTAGAGGAATGAGGGGAGGTTCTATTAAGTTAAAGGATCCCAAGCCACCTTGTAGAAATATTAATTGGAAACATTCAGATTATTTTTTCTTAACTCGGATATCAAGACAAGTCACTTAATGAGGAGGGGTTGGTAGTTGAACAACCAACCACCCCCATGAATGTGGGTGTGGCCAATCTAGCTATGACGATATAAACTGCCAACCGAAGGTACAACATAGTACCATTTTCTGCAACTAGATTGACCCACGAGTTCTTGGGGACAGGGGGAAGAAAGGATGGTTTGAGAGCCTTCGAGGTTGAATGAAAGAGACAACACGAGGCTTTGGTCTCAAGGGGAGGAGATGGGAGGATGCACACAACCTAGATATGTATAGAGAGAGAAATAGAGGAGAGTACGAGCCTCTGAGGAGGGGAGTTGTTGAAAGGAATGCACGAGTGCGTGCAATAGAAGGATCATAGAATCCGTAGAAGAGTTCTGAGATGGAGCATACTAGAAGACCCGGAACTCGACCTAAGCTAAGAGGGTCATGAGATTGATGTTGGGAAGGCATCTGATAAATCTCGAAGAGGTCTGGGCTAGGTGGGTGTAAGGAGAATCCCTACCAAGAGTAGAGTGAAGGAGAGTGACCTTCAAATCTTATTGAGAACTTGAGAGAGATTTTCTAGTGGTATCATGGTTTGGCACAGTGGTGGCCAGAATGCTAAAAGTGAATGCATCTGAGCCTACGGTTGGGTGGAAAGGAGAACACCCACAGTCAGTTGGTCGGCTATCAACTATAATAGATAAGTATTTTTTATACCCTGTGTAATTAAACTATAACTTAAGGATAAATTTTCTTGTGAATGATTCAAGGACGTGCATGTTTGTTTGATGATTAGATGGTTTATTTTACAATATGGGTATTTGATGTGTTAATTACCAGTCAGAATACCTACTTTTAAACTTGTATAGAAGTCATGGTATGTCACTAATGTCACAGGTTTCTACTATTGTAATTATCCTTGACTATTGTCGTCAGGATTATGCAGAGATGGCAATTATATGTTACATATAGTGATGATCGCAGTGATAACTATACTTGTGAACATATTTTTTAAGAGTTTCATGGACATGTATGTTTTGTATATATGTAGTCAGTGGCATAGTTACATCGGAGGAGCTGGTAATTATGCAATTATGTCGCGTTAATGACTGCTGGAATTATACTTGTACATATTGCTCTGCTAGAATTATCTAGAGTCACACAATTATGTGCATGCACAAAGTTTGTGTAAATAATGTGTCAAAGTGGCCATTGCTTGTGTGTGTGTGTGTGTGTGTGTGTGTGTGTGTGTGTATATATGTATGTATGTATACTACTAGTGATTATGTATATCCATACACGTATGCGAGGCTTTTTCCATATATTTCACTAATATCAAAACTGAAATTATGGACTGATGCGGTTCAACTCATAATAGAAATATCTTGTACATGTATGGGCTATTCATAGTCCGACATTTTGCATTAAAACGGATAAGGGATAAAACCTTAGCCTGCATGAATAGGAGGTATCGTTTCCTTGAAGGCCTGTTTGATCTGCCCAAGAAGGCGATCTACAGGAGAAGGTGACCATGCAAGCCATAGCTCGGCTTCTGACCAAAAACTCTCCTCAGGCGCACAAATCTGAACAGGGGCGCACCATTAGTTTGGGTGACCAAGAAAATGGGGATCTAGACCGGGGTGACCCGAGAGTGGCCAAGAGGTGTTGGCAATCTCAGATTGACCTCTGGGAAATAGTGGGAGAAGCCCAGTGTAGCCATGGAAGAGGGCACACTCACTTCATTCCCACAAAGAAGAAACCAACAAGGGTGCAAACCCCAGTTAGTGCGCCCTCCCTTCTGCCTCAGAAAACTCAAAGGAAATGATTTGCTCCCTAAGAGAGTGGCTAGCTAATGAGATAAGCTTGCTCTCAGAGGTAGAAACATGGAAAACGGAGTCACCCGGAGGTAGCCATGAAGGAAGGCGCACTGGTTATTCTTCAGAAAACCTAAAAACGAAATTGTCGTGAATGTAAAATGCAAACTCAGAAAAGAAAACAACCAAGACACATAGCTTTAGAAGAAAAGGTAAGAATGCTTTATTTTAGTCCCGATTCACCTTATATACCAAGGGAACCATTTATTTTACATATATTTAATTACTCATCAAAAGGTGAAGAAGTGTTGCGCCTAGGTGATTGACTTGTGCGCCCTAAGTGGCCTCCTTGGCCCAATTCCTCCCTGTTAGATCTAGAAGCGTCCCGGCTTCCATGAGAAGATGTGAAAACTCATTGTGCAATACATCATTTGTGATCCACTTTGCCTGAGCTGGAGTTTGGCCTTGGCGGGCTACCAGATGTGAAGTATAAGTCTGGTGTCGTGTAGAGCGACTTCGAGTGTTCAGTATAGTGCCTTTGGCCAATGGGAGTTGGAAATAAGGAATTTTTTCCACTGGATGAGTGATGGTGACTGGTTCTTCCAAGAGGGAAGGCTCAAACAACTTTAAGTGATTTACATTAATGACATTGTGGATTCCCAGTTGTGGTGGAAGATCCAACCAATATGAATTTTCTCCAATCTCATCAAGTATTGTATACGGACCATATCTGATTGGCAGAAGCTTGTGATGGTGGCCTTTGAAGCACTTCTTATCCAAGTGTAACTAGACTTGATCCCCTGCTTTAAAGGCCATGAAGGTTCTTTGTTTGTCATAGCGCTTCTTGGCATGATCTTGGGTTGCTTTGAGTGCTGATGTGACCGCACTGTGGCGTTGTGCAATTTGTTGGAGAAATCGTTGAGCTGACAGTTGTTCCTGTTGTTGATGGAAGGTACCTTGAGGAGCCCAAGTGAGTGGAAGCTCAGTTGGAAGCCCAAGCAGACTTCAAAAGGTGAAAATCCCGTAGAAGAATGTGTTGCCTTGTTGTAGATATGCTAGAGAATGTGTAAGTAATTGTCCCATTGTTTGTTGCGCCATCCGTTTGAGGATGGAATGCAGCAGAAAACTTGAGGTGGCACCCCAATAACACCCATATGGTCTTCCAAAATGTACTAAGGAAGCGAGAATCTATGTCTGAGATGATATTGCTTGGGAGGCGAAAATGGGGCCAGACATGATGGAAATAGAGTTCCGTTGTTTGTGTTGCTATAGTAGTCTTTGTGCATGGGATAAAAAGTGTCATTTTGCTAAAGAGGCATACCACTACCCAGATTGCATCATGTTTCTTTTGGGTTGTTGGAAGTCCACTTAGGAAGTCCATTGAGATTGAGTCCCAAGGCCGAGAAGGAAGCGACAGTGGTTGATACAACCCATGCTTCCAGTTGGATGGCTTGGATTGTGAGCATAAGGCACAAGCTCTGATAAATTTTTCAACTTGAGGTTGCATGGAAGGCTAATGAAAATGGCGTTGAAGATGTTGGGTGGTATTTGTGGTCCCGAAGTGGCTCCCATAGGCTGAAGCATGTGCTTCCTTGATGAGCAAGAGGCGGTCTTCTAAGTGTGGAATGCATAGCAAATTCAACTTATATAGCCACCCATCCCGAATAGTGTAGTCTAGGAAGGGGGTCTGATTGATCACTGTGGGGCTTTGCAAAGCTTCCCAAATCTCTCAAAAGTTGGTGTCAGTAGCATATTGATCTTTCCATGTGTCATAAGTAGTACAATGTACTTCTAGAATGGAAAGAACTGGAGTGGGAGGTCGACTTAGCAAATCAACCATTTTATTAGAAGTGCCTTTCTTGTATCTGATGACTAAGTGAAATTGTTGAATGTAGGAGGCCCATTTAAGGTGCTTTTGTTCCATTCAAGTAACCTCAATTGTAGATCAATGGGGGTAAGTATTTAAGTTTGGTTGAGGAAAAAGGGTGATGTCACGATTGACATCACATTGATGGAGAAAGCTTACATGTACGATGGGAACATGTGCCAACCTGTAATTGGTTGAGATAATAGAGGGTATGTTCCCTCATGGTGTTCAAACCTTGATATGTGCTTTAATAGGGGGAGTAATTTTGTAGGCCGCAGAAAATGAATGGTAGGTGTAAAGTGTAGGAAGAAAAATTAGAAGCATGATGGGTTCACGAAGATAGGAAGGTGATATGAAAGGGTCTGGGAGTCTGCTAACTCACGAACCTGACAAACTCACAAAATAATCTAAGTGTCAAGTGTTAGAAGAAAGGAAGGGAATTAGATGAGTCTGTGAGTCTGTGAGTCTGCCAACCCACAAACCCTACAAAATCACCAAATAATTTAAGTGTTGAGACTTCTCACACAGACTTATGAAGGGGAGGTATAGAATTGTACGTCTGCGAGCCCACAAAGATGGAAAAATGGTTAAGTGTTGAAACTTCTTAGACAGATTTATGAAAGGAAGGCATAGAATTAGGCGTCCGCGAGTCTGCGAGTTTGTAAGTCCACGAATGAAAAAGAAGCTAAGTGTTGGTGGCAGGTTCATGAAAGCTATGAATATAGACCATGAGTATGTAAGACCGCCACCCACGAGTCCGTAAATACATAAAGGTGACTAAGTATGGTAGAATATGTGGGCCACGAAAAGGAAAAGCATATGATAGATGATGCGGCTTGCTAGCAAGGCGGCTTGGATGCCATTAGGACGATATATTTCCATTACTAATAGGATGGTGAGGTAAGTGGGGTCAGAGGTAAGCGATGATGTGCGTCAAAAGAAGGTGAGAGGGATGATTATTGTAGGCCTGCGTGGAATGAAGTTCCACCGTGGCATGCTAGGATAGTGCCACATTAGGACTCGGGCATTGCCACGTTAGTTGCCACGAACAACAAAACGTCACATGGATGCCACGTGACAGTAAGAGAGATGTTGTCTATGTAAACCCAATAAGTTCGGGAGGTCATAGCTTTCATCCCATAGCTTATTTCTGAGTGAAATTACCGACCTTGGAAAGCTCTTGATGAGCACAAGAGGATGGAGCTATGATATATAATATTTAAGGTTGTTAGAAGAAGCGAAAATTTAAAACCCCATCCCTTAAAAAGGTACTTAGGGGTGTTAATTTTATGGTGATATTTAGATCTAATTGATTTTTAAAATTTAGCACTATACTTAAATTCAAACTTTAAAATTGAAGCTCAAATTCACCATAACATAAGAACAATAATAAACTTTGCATACACAAGTACACAAAGATTTACCCTAGGGAAAACAAATTGGAAAAACCCTAGCAAAAAATGATCTTTTCTTATTAGTGAATAGCTGAGCTAGGAACAAATACAATAGGTTGTTAGGCTCTTACACATACCATGAGGATTTTCTTATGAACTCACTGAAATCATGACAGATCCCAAGTGATCTCTTAAGTATATGCGACCTCTAGACCTTACAATGGCAACTTGCATGTGTTGTTGTTCTGCAGAATATCACCTTCTCTTTTGGAACGCTAAATCCATGTTACAAAAACCTTGATCTCTTCCTCTCTATCACAAAAAAGAATGAGCATTTGCTACATGCTGAGGTTTCTTTTATTACCAATGACTTGATCTTTTACAAGAGATTTTCTATAGTTAGGATAGTTGTCTTTTACTTCTTTTAGAGTTGAGGTTGAATTCTTTTAGAAGTCGATTTGTTTCCTTAAGTTAACAATTATTTAACTTAATAATTAGTTAACTTAATTTATTACTTAACTTGAGAATCACTCAAGTCATTAATTACTTATATTTAATAATTATTTTATTATTTAACTTGTTAATTACTTAAGTTAATAATCACTCTAATTACTTAAGTTAATAGTCACTTCAAGTTATCTCAATTTGATTATTTAACTTAATAATTACTCCAGTTAATAATATAATTACTTAACTTGATAATCACTCAAGTTATCTTAACTAATAATTACTTAAGTTAAACCCATTCACACTTAGTCTCTTATACTTTGAAATCTTCACTTTTAGATCATTCACAATTTGTGTATGACTTGTTAAGTCATGTTACACTTTGGAGTTTGTTCATACTTAAGAAAACACAAGTTCCTTCATGATAATCATGGTCACAGATGCCAATGCACTAGATCATTACATATTTTCAACTCAAATATAAGTAAAGATCATTTCTCTCAGGATGTGATTGTTCAGTTCTCTAACACAATTTGGTCACATGCTACAATCACTTATCTAGAGTTGGCCAGACCCTAGACAAGGTCTCGTAGATTTATCCATATCGAGTGATGTAGGAAAACTTCACATCACTTTTTCCATTTAGGAAACATCAGTCTTGGCTCAATTAAAACCGACTTACAATGTACTTTTCTTGTCTTCACTTTGGCTCAATTAAAGATTACAAGACTATTTGACTCTTGTCCTAAATCACAAGACCCTTTTCTCCAAGTCTCAAGTTCTGCCATGCGAAAGGAAATCTTGGAGAATGTCTCATGATGATGTAACTTTTAACACTCCCTCTCAGCAAGGGAGACATTTTCAGCAACACCAAGATTGTCTTGGAAGTGCACAAATTTTCCAAAGGACAGAGGCTTAGTAAAGGTGTTTTCTATCTTCTCTTCAGTAGGAATGTACTGCAATTTGATGGCACCTTTCTAGACTGTCTCTGATGAAATGATATTTCATCACAATGCCAGCTTTAGAAGATGGTAATGATGAGTCCAAATGTTTTAAGAAGATGAAAGCTTTAGAAGCAGTGATGAAGAAGCACAACATCAATATTGATTCTACTTCTTTTTCTTCTTCTCATGTACATGCACTTTCCGCTTATGGTTTCTCCTTCAATACAACTTCTACTTCTTTTTCCGATGAGTGGCTTATTGATGCAGAAGCATCTTATCATATGGATAATGATAAAGACATATTTTCTTCTCTAAATGAATGTAACACCAATAAAATATTTGTTGGTGATGATAGATCTCTTAGTGTTGTAGGATATGGAATAGTTCAAGTAGATAATGGTCATTTCAATGATGTATTATGTGTTCCAAGTCTTTCTTGTAACCTTATATCAGTATATCAAATCACTCATTTAGGTGAAGGTAAAACTGTAGAGTTTTCACCTCACCAAGTTGTAATCAAGGATCTAAAAGATCCTAAGCATATTCTTGCAACTGGAATTGTTGGTGATATTACTAGGTTGTACAAGTTTGATAACTTTGGGTCATCATCTTTTTCATCAGTTTTTGTTACTCATAGCGATGACTTGAGCAAACTTTGGCATGAGAGGTTTGGTCATCTAAACTATCGCTCATTGCATCAACTATGTAATCAACAAATGGTGACTGTTCTTCCTCCTGTTTCATACAAAGATGGTGTTTGTGCCGGTTCTGTTCTTGACAAACATCATCGGGACAGTTTTGACAAATGTGCCTCTTGGCATGCCTTGGGCCCTTTGCAGATTGTTCATAGTGATTTGTGTGGTCCACTTTCTTCTCCTTCTTTTTCTAGGTGCAAGTATTTCTTAACTTTCATTGATGATTTTTCTAGGCGTACTTGGGTTCACTTCTTACAACTTAAGAGAGAAGTTTTTGACAAGTTTTTGGCCTACAAGGCCCTTGTAGAAAAGCAATCTGGACATGAAATTCAAAAGTTAAGAATAGATAATTGAGGTGAGTATGTGAACAATAATTTTACAAGTTACTGCACTACATAGGGCATCCAAATGCAACACACTGTTCCATATACACCACAACAAAATGGTGTTGCTGAGAGAAAGAACCACACCTTAGAAAAAATGGCTAATTGTATGATCCAATCTAAGGGATTAAGTCTAAAGTATTGGGAGGAAGCAATCAAATGTGAAAATTACATAGTCAATCACACTCCCACAAAGGCTCTTAAAAATATAACACTGGGAGAAGCTTGGAATAAAATTAAACCAAATGTAAGTCACTTACGTGTATTTGACAGTATAACATGGGCTCACATTCCTGATGAGAAAAGGAAAGAATTACAACCTAAAAGTGAGAAGTGTATATTTGTTGGTTATTCTGAAGATGTCAAAGGTTATAGAACCACATTATAATGAAATTATTATTAGAAGAGATGTTAAATTTGATGAAAATCTCTTGGCCTGCAAGCCTAATTCGACGATTGTGCCTTCGTCAGCCTGTGAGCCATCTTCAACGTTTGTGCTTTCTTCTATTCCTATTATGGTTTCTACTTCAGATGATGACAATGAGGATGAAAATCCACCTCCGCCTGCTCACCTTCCTCCAGATGAGTCCTTTGAACCTGAACCGGCACTAGTTCCATCGATTCCTAGATGGGTCTGTTCAACACGAGAAGTAGCTAGTGGTCTTGTCAGTGATCCTTCATATCAGTGTCGTACACATTCACAGTTCCAGTGAGCCTCTTCTCTTTTGGCTCAAGTTTTAGAGACTCGTGATCTAGAGACATTTGCAAAAGCTTCAAGTCATCCAGATTGGGATACAACAATGAATGAAGAGTATTGATATTTAATGGAAAATGATACTTTGGATTTTGTACCTCTTCCAAAAGGAAGAAAACTTGTTAGATGTAA
>JASDQU010503604.1:14442-27308 GCA_032191745.1 Picea mariana
TTATTTTGAATTGTCATGATCATGATTGTTTTTCACAAGTACATGATCTTATTGTGTTTAACTTTGATGAGACTTGTGAAAACGAATCACTTGTGAATCAATCCTTTGAGTCTTGTACCATTAATGTAAATAGTGATGTAGGTTTATTTCTTAATACTAATAACTCTTTACAGGCTTCAAAACCTATAAAAACATCATTGAATCTAGCATGATATCCTCCTCTTTTTCCAAAGTTCACCAATCCATATCAGATGCCTATGTTCATTTTTATGATCCAATAAATACATGGTTGGAGAATTGGTTGAAGGAGAGAAAAGTTTTATGTTTTTTTTTATTAGAAATTAATGTACATAATAGATTTAACTTTTCTTTTAGTAAATTAGTAATATTTTTATTATTATTGTTATTAATGTTTGATGTGTACATATGTATAGGTATCAAATAACTTGAATGGCTACACTAGAAATATGACTATACTTAGTCATATTTCCTTCACAAAGTTAGAGTAGGAGTAGGAGTAGGTTTAGTTTATCTTAGGTTTACTTTACTTTAAGTTTAGATTTAATAAACTGATGATTTTGGGTATATGTGAACTTCATTAAATATGCAACTTCTTCATGCTTTAATTTTGATCATAATAAGAGGTTACTTCTTTAATTTGGAGAAAATCGACATCTCTAAGGTAAATTGTAACAAGATTCTTCAATGTAAGTCTCATACGCCTATTCTCATCCTTTACTATTTTCTTTCATTTTTAGTTTCAGTCTTGTTTAAGTATTTGTTGATCTAAATTCTGTTTTTGTAGGCATTCAAGGTTTTTAGTTTTGGAATTACATCGCCTTGTTCTCAAGTTTAACAAAATAGTTGTGTTGATGATTAAAAGCAAATAAATTACATCAAGGAGTTTCTCCATCTTACACTATTTTCATTTGATGTCTTGTTCTTTGCTTCTAAATATACTTAATTTTGAAAACAAGATATTTGGAAAGAAGGGGCATTTGATGCAACTTCACCTACTAGTCATGTATGCTCCCTAGTCTTAGGACTTTTTGTTCAAACAAAATCCAAACTAATTATAACTTGGCAAAACATAATTAATCAAAATATCACCTTAAGAAAACGCTCATGCTTTACTCATATTCATTTTTTTTGTTGATATATACTTTATAAGTTGTCAAGTTGAAGTTTTCTTTCAATCTTTGGCTTTTCATTTGTCTTTTCCTTCAGGTTTGCATTTTCTTTCTTGGTTTGCAATGTTTGAAATTTTTTTATTTTGTTTGTTTTTTTTACTATTGGATTTTGTGTTCTTCCCAAAATTTATATAGGGGAATCTTTCCTACGCAATACCAGTTGGTTTACATGGGGAAATATTTACTCTATCCTTTCATTAGGATTTCATTTATCTAAATGTTATTTTTATCAATTTTTCTCTTTCTCTCACATCAATTGTTGGGAAACATTAAGATGTGTTTCAAGTATTATAAGTTTACCTTTATAAAAGAAAAAATTGCCTACATTCTTTACTTTGAATCCCTCCCATACCCCTCCACATATCAAAGTCTCTACTTGGGTAGAAAAAGAGAATACTAGTGGGGTCAAACTCAACCTATATTGCATCTAGTCCTTTAAGTAAGAGCCTCATGTACCACCCTCCTCTCTTCACCTAGTTGCTAAAAGAAATTCTCCAAATATGTTTATCAAAAGGGTGGGAACAAAAGAGTTGAAATCACATATGTGTGGGAAGTGTATGCAAACTCATCGGGGTACTGAATAGGCTTATTGACAATGGGTAAATGCATACATGGTACTGAGACAACTTCGTTGGGGTGCTGAACAAGCCTGGTGGTAGCGAAGCAATGTCAGGAAAATAGGTAATTTTATAATAGATGCATACTAATCTTTAATGACCTCCTAGCTATTTTTACTATCCAATAATAGAGATGTAATTAAAAGTTAATAAATATTCCCTATATTTGGATTCATTGTATTGGAAGTAGGTATTCAAGTACTTTCATCTTTAAAAGCATATTTCGCTTTGATTATGTCTTATGTGGGACCTTTAGCAATGGTGTCGTGTGAGAGAATTTTTCGAAAGATTTTATTTCTACTTTTGATAAATTTAAACCTATTATCTTAACTAGAGATATTGCTTCACCCCCATGTGTCAGTAATTGTTGTGGCATATAACAACCCCCCAAATTTGTGTTTAATGACAATAAGGAAATTTGGGCCCCCCTTTAATTTTTGAAAATTCTTTTCAATTTGGTTTAATTTTCTTTGTAAATATGTTTTATGTTATGATTTTATATGAGCATCAATGTGAGCAATACACTTAGGATTGAAGATTATTTATATTATGATCCCTATTTATATCCAATGTGCATTTGATATTTTTTTGAATTTAATGAATTCAAACATGAAATTCAAAAGTCAATTTCAAGATTTTCCCCCGGCATATTGTTTTCAGGTTGATTTCATCGTTGTTAAGTTGTTTTGATTATGATCTTAATCGTGGAATGAAGTTCATACATTCTATATATTATTTATATCTAATGTTGAGCTAGATTTAGTAGTGGAACAAATTTATTAACAGACTAAATACAATAAACACGAAGATATGAAGAATAACACAAATATCCATTGAACAATATCTTCTATTGAATAATGAAATAGGTTGAAACTGTAAAATTGCAGAACTTAAACACTTGCTTGAATGGTGGTAGCTATATCTAAGAAGAGATGTGGCTGCTACGCCCATCCGTGTGAGTAGAATGAATTTTCATGAGGCTCTAGAGGCCTTTTTGATATTACTCATGAATGCCAAAACCCTAGACATCCAAAAACCTAACCCTAGGAGGTGAAACATCAAAAGTCATGTGGGCCCCTATGAGTAAGTTGGTACCTCAACTTCTCGGGGTCGTAACTTCTACATACGACCACCATTTTAGGTGCGTGATAGCCCACTGGAAAGGTATTTCAGAGAAATACACGTTTTTCCATCAAAATCTAACTCCATCTACAGTTTGACTGCGAAGAGCCAAAAAAAATTGTTTAGGCCTACAAAACAGCCCTGGAAGTACAACAAGATGTGCCGACATCAAAACATAAAAAATAAGCTAGTTGGATTAGGTGAGAGGCCACTGATATCCACCTGGAAGATGTGTAGGGCTTTAGATAGCCCCATAACTGTAGAACCCACAATTACAAATAAGTACAGAAGAACATTTTCAACTAAAAATGGATAAGAGGAGTTAGTTGGAATAGGTGCGTGGCCACCCATAGCCAACTAGATCAATACTCCCCCTTAGGAAGCAATGGTATCCATTGCATTGAGTTCCCCCATCAGGTGAGGAAAATTTTGTTGGACTTGGCCCCAGGTGAGCCACTTGCCTTAGTGGAGGAGTTTCTCTGCCTTGACAACCTGATAAAACTAGATCCTCTGCTGACGAGTTCCCTTGACCTGTGTGTCCACTATATGATCAATGGATGCATGTTCCATGCAGTCAGGGTTGAGCTATGTGGGTGTCATTTGTTCTTCGATCTTTGAGGTGTTCAATAACGGTGGAAAATATGGTCGAAGGAGATCCACATTGAACATTGGGTGTAGGCCAAGGAAGGGTGGAGTGTTCAGCTCAAAATCATTTCTACCCATGACCTTGGTGATAGTGTAAGTCCCATAGCGAAGTGGTCGGAGCTTCCGATGGGGCCCTGTGAGACACTCCTTATGCAAATGTAACCATAATTTGTCACCAACCTAAAACTGGTGTGGTACCTTGTGTTGATCATGGCACTTCTTTTACTTACCATTGGATTTCTGCAAAATATCATGGACCTGTTGGCTGATGTGTTGAATCCGCTCAATGAATCTAGTGGATTTTTCAGCCACAGATTGATCATGGGAAGAGTCTGTCTGTGTCGTGGCAAGAGGAAGTGCAACATCAATGGGTCCCAAAGGTTGGAATCCAAGCCCCACCTGAAATGGGCTATGGTTGGTGGAGCTATGGAGAGCCATGTTGTAACTGTGCTAAACATAGGGGAGACTCTTGTCCCATGTACGTGGATGCTTAGAGTTGTACATGCGTAGGATGTGCACAATCATACAATTGTCGACCTTTGTTTGGTCATCTATTTGGGGGTGGAAAGCAGTGGATTTTGTGAGCTTGGTGTCCAACAATGACTAGCAACTCGACCAAAATGTGTTGATAAACATGTTGTCTCGGTCGGAGATGATGGTCTGTGGTATCCCAAAGTGGACCCACACTCATTTGAAGAAGAGCTTGGCAGTATATGTCACTGTGATATTCTTCTTACAGGATGTGAGGATGGCCATGTTCGAAAACCGATCAATGACCAAAAATACGCAGCCATTTCCTTACCTGGTGGATGTAAGGCCAGACATGTAATCCATTGAGATGGATTCCCAAGGCTTATCGGGAGTAGGAAGAGGGGTGTATAAGCCTTGATTCTTGATGGTTGTCTTGGCAATGGAACATGAAGTGAAAGATCTAATATACTTGCTGACGTCCTGTCGAAGTTTTGGCCAATAAAAATATTTCTGAAGAACGACCACAGTTTTCTCCACACCAAAATGCCCTGTCATCCGACTGTAGTGGGATTCCAAAATCATCTTTGCATGATCACTTGTAGGAACACGGAGATGGCCTAAGTGGCATAATAGTCTGTCCTAAATGTGAAAATCGGTGATAGTCATCCCTATACCCAAGAGTTGATAGGTGGTGGCGAATTCTAAATCTTGTTGATAAATTTGGGGCCACTCAGATGCTTCATGTCCACAGGAATGGAGCACAGTGGTGAGTGCATCCACGGGAGTTCAACTGAGGCAGTCAGTGACATGATTTGAGATACATGTCTTATACTTGATGTTGAGATGGAACTATTGTGGGTAGGTGGACCACTTCTAATGGTGTTCATTCTGCAATTTCCCTTGCGTCTATATGAACTACAGAGGCTTGTGATCAGTGTGTATGATCATTTCCTTTCATAGAATGCAATGTTTCCATTGACGATAGGCTTGTACAATGGAATAAATTTCCTTTTCATAGGTGGAGTATTTCTAGATAGTATATGAGAGTGTCTCACTATGGTATGCCATCGGATGACCATGTTGAGTGAGAACTACTCCCACAACATAGTCAGATGCATCTGTCTCAATATCAAATGGTTTTTGCAGATCAGGCAAGAAGATTACTAGAGATGAGCACAAGTGATGCTTTAGATCATTGAATGCATGTTTTTGTTCCTTCCCCCACAAAAACTTGTCCTTGCCATCACCCTTTGTCACCTAGTTAAGGGCCCATGCAATATGGTAGAATCCCAACATGAACCGTCGGTAGAAGTTGGCTAGTCCCAAGAAGCTCTGAATATCGGTCAGTGTGGTCGGGGTTGGCTAGTCATGGATGACTTGGATCTTAGCTAGATCAACATGTACCCCATGCTCATTAACAATGTAGCCTAAGTATTGGACCTTGTTCATGCCAAAAGAGCATTTTTCCAAGTTGGCATATAGCTTGTATTGTCACGGAGTACTCAAAATCTATTGAATATGCCGCATGTGCTCCTCCCATGTTCTGTTGAAGATGAGGATGTCATCCAAATATACGACCACAAAGGAGTTGGTGAAGGGTCTCAATACATCATCCATCAACCTCATGAAAGTGGATGGTGCATTTGTTAAGCCAAAGGGAATGACTAGCCATTCGAAGAGACCTTCTTTAGACTTGAAGGTTTTCTTCCATACATCATTTGGTTCAATGGGAACCTGGTGGTATCCAAAATTTAGGTCAATATTGTTGAAGAAATTTTCCCCCTTGAGTTGGTCAAGAAGGTCATCAATCCTGGGAATGGAGTAGTGGTTCCTGACTGTGATTTTGTTTAAGGATTTGTAGTCAATGCAGAGTTTCCAAGTCCCATCCTTCTTCTACACCAATACAATCATTCTTCTGTCAGGGAAGGAGTTGGGTATGATGTTCCCTTTTTGAATAAGCTCTTGGATCTGATGCTTGATTTCATCATTTTCCATCAGTGAGCGAAGATATACTGGTCCATTAGGTAGAGGTGTGTCAGGGGTCAAATCAATTGGATGCTTGACTTGGCAGTGTGTCAGTACCCCTGTAGGTGAGGAGAAGATGTCTTTTTATTCTTCCATGATCCCGTCCACTTTCTTCTGCTACAAAGAGAGGCTTTATGTAGAGGCCACGGATGTGGCACAGACCTTCCGCTGAAAAGAGAGGCTCTGTGTAGAGGCCACGAATGTGGCACTGACCTTCTGCTTAGTGTGAGCACGAATCACAAAGAAGACAAGCTTCTCGGTCTGTGAAATGACCTTACTGCATTTCTTAACATAGATTAAAGAAACAACAATAGGCGACGCTACCTCTAGTATCTTGTACAATTGTCTACCCAAAGTAATAATAACATTGTGGGGTCTAGACTCATACACAACATGACGCTTCCACAAATATGGTTGTCCTAAAAGAACATCACAAACTTCAAGGGGAGAAATATCACACAGTACNAAAAGAGAGGCTCTGTGTAGAGGCCACGAATGTGGCACTGACCTTCTGCTTAGTGTGAGCACGAATCACAAAGAAGACAAGCTTCTCGGTCTGTGAAATGACCTTACTGCATTGCTTAACATAGATTAAAGAAACAACAATAGGCGACGCTACCTCTAGTATCTTGTACAATTGTCTACCCAAAGTAATAATAACATTGTGGGGTATAGACTCATACACAACATGACGCTTCCACAAATATGGTTGTCCTAAAAGAACATCACAAACTTCAAGGGGAGAAATATCACACAGTACATCATCTTTGAAAGGCTTGATGTCGTAGGACAGACGACATTGTTGGCTAACACAAAGATCTCTTCCTTGGCAAAGCCATTTGATGATGTAGGGTTATGGGTATGATGTCGTTGGAAGGTCCAGCCGCTTGATGACCTCTGCTGAAATCAGGTTCTTCTGACTACCGCTATCAACAATGAAATGAATCAGAGACCCCTTTACCCACATTTGCAAGTGAAATAGGCATTCCCCTTCCTATGGTTCTTCTGGTTTGCTTGGTCGGACTTTGGTGGTAGAGACAGTGGCATTGGTTTCAACATCGATAATCCATTTATATCCTTCATGATTTGACTTGGAATCAGAATCGAACTCTGACTTAGAAGCATTCAATTTGACCAGGAGTGACTTCTTGGAGTGACATTCTTCGGTGTTGTGCCAAGGGATTTTATGGTACGCACACCATTTCCCCACGTCCTTCTTCATATTCGCATTGTCATTCTTGTTTTTTGGCTTGGATTGGTTTTCCTAAGGGTGGTCATCTCGAATTGGTCCCTTGTTGTGTGGGTTGGGGCCACTTTTTCCCTGCTTCGGCTGTGAGGGGTTTGTAAATCCAAACTCTCGCCTTTTCTGCTTAAATTTTTGCTCGATCTTGACAGCGTATTTATAAGTTGTGCCCAATGAGGCAATGTCCATAAACTCCATTTTTGTTTGAATGTATCTGTGCAAACAACTGAGGTATTTGAGCACCAGATGATGCTCAAAGTCTTTGATACCCAATTTGGTGCGTAGAGTATAGAAAATATTGGTGAAATTTGGTATTGTCTGGTCCCTTTCTTGATGTAGGGTGGTCCATCTGGTGTACTAGTCCTCGTAGCTTCCAACAGGGTAATATTGTTCTTTAATGGTGTCCCAGAAGGAATCCCATGTAGGGGCCACCACAAACATTGCAGATTCCTCTACGACCCTTTTCTCAGAGTAAGTATCCCACTAGTCTTTAACTTGGGGAACGACCTTGAGGAGTGCAAAAGTGATATTTTTCCTATCGAAAAAATTGTGGACCAAAAAATACCCTTCGAGCAGATTCAACCATTTATCTACAACATCCGCATATATCATTCCTTCAAATAATGGAATATCAAAATTTACATGTACCTTGAAGGGGGTTGCATGGATGCTTGATGAAGATGCTTCTCCTATGGGTAGTCATCGAAGGATCTACGTGAAGTTGTCCATCATTCCATTCCTTTGTCACACGAGGGTTTCCTTGAGAAACATTTTAATAGGATCTCCTACTCCATCATCTTTATTTTCATCCCCCATGGGTTGTTTTCGGGCTCAGCGTGACCGACATTGCAATGGCTCAATTGGTTTGAGTCCAAAATTCTTGTACCCATATCTTGTTGGGGACATGCACGAAGAAAAATAAATGAAGAGAAGATCGCTTTGATACCACTGATCTGGATTTAGCAGCGGAACGAACTGATTAATATAATGAATACAATAAACACAGAGATATGAAGAATAACACAAATATCTAGTGAAAAATATCTTCTATTGAATAATGAAATAGGTTGAAACTGTAAAACTACATAATTGAAACACTTTCTCGAATGGTGGTATCTATCTTTGAGAAGAGAAGTGGCTGCTACGTGCATCCGTCTGAGCAGAATGAATTAACATGAGGCTCTAGAGGCCTTTTTGATATTACTCATGAATGCCAAAACCCTATACATCCAAAAACCTAACCCTAGGAGGTTAAACGTCAAAATTCATGTGGGCCCCTATGGGTAAGTTGGTACCTCAACTTCCTGGGGTCGTAAATTTTGCATACGACCTCCATTTTAGGTGCGTGATAGCCTGTTGGAAAGGTATTTTAGAGAGCTACACATTCTACCATCAAACTCTGACTCTATCTACAGCTTGACTATGGCGAGCCAAAAAAACATTGTTTATGCCTCCAAAACGACCCTGGAAGTACAACAAGAAGTGCTGACATGAAAACATACAAAATAAGAAAGTTGGATTAGGTGAGAGGCCACCAATATCCACCTGTAAGATGTGTAGGGATTTAGATAGCCCCAGAATTCTAGAACCCACAATTACAAAGAAGTACAGAAGAACATGTTGAACTAAAAATGGACAAGAGGAGCCAGTTGGAATAGGTGGGTGACCACCAATAGCCAACTGGGTCAAATGTTATTGATCTTAATGCTTACATACATTTTCATAGTAAGGTTTTTACTTGAGATACATAATTTCATAGGCTATGAAATAGTTATTTTTCTCATCCTAAGTTTTATTAACTTTATTATTCTATAACAATTTGGATAAGGAATTAAAAGGTTTTAATTTTTTATCGAGATCTAATTGATTTTACTATAGCCTAGCTTATGTTCAAATATATGCTCAAGGCATCATTTGTTAGCTTGTGGTATTCATGGTTTATATTGCAAAATATATTATGAGCAATGTATATATTTTTTAGTCATAGAAATGATGTTTTTATTATGATTGATGTACTCGACCTAATGTATAATCTGAGTGACAATACATTTCGAACTCTTTGTTTGCCATATGGAATTTTGAAATGAGTTTTTTGCCTCCACGTAGTAGAGAAGGACGTCCTCCTTTGTCTTACCATAAACACAAATTAATTCACACATCAAAATCAAGACAGGCTCTGAACTTGGCATGTTTTCCTGATTTGGGGATTTTTTAGTCATAAGGGTTTTCATTCAACTATGAGCGAGGGTTTGATGAGTTTGTATCTAGATTCACATATTCATCACAGACTCTTGCTTTGCGAGCTTTCCTAATTTGTATTAAGTGTTTTATCATGGGTTTAATATCTAGATGTGAGCCTCTAGAAATTGAATTTATTAAAGCTAATAAAGACTATCATACTATGCTCCAGAAAGATGGATGGTTTGAATTCTTGATGATGTTTCATGGAGACAATTTATAGGTAGCCAGAGCCTTTGCATTAATTTTTAATGGGAAGTCTGCAAAAATTGGAGATATCGAGTTACGGGTTGATGGAGCCATAATTTCTAGAGCCATGAATCTTCCATGTAAGGGTGAGCATTGGTCCAAAACCAAGAGGGTTAAGGATATACCCTGGTCCGAGTTTCTAATCTCATCCAAATCCAAATATGACTCCAAAGGTTTTCCTTCTTCCCCGGTTAAGAAGAAATGACATTTTTTTATCATGGATTATCAAGTGATACATAACATGCGAGGGTTGCTACAGTTTGTTCTTTTAGTATCATTTTCACTTGTTAATGTTCTTTGTGGGTTTTGAGTTACACTTGACCTTCTACCTGTTGAAGAGTCTTCCGAAAATGTCCATATTTTATCAGAGAGTTTGTCTTGATTTAGAGAGAAATATGTTTCACCGTGCTTAATTAGGATTCTTTCCGAGTTTCATTTGAAATGGGTCCATGATTATTAGGATGATTTTATTAAAAGAAACAAGGTCGTTGAAACCCGAGAGCTAGTTTCTCATACTCAATATTTTGAACTAGGCTTTGAATATACAAATTCAATAGGATATAATGACGTTGATATTTCTCAGATCTCATATTCAAAGAACATTTCAACAAGGGCTACATGCAGTCAGACTCAGAGATCGAACTCGAAGATTGAGCCTATGGCCTTGATAAAAAATGAAGAGTCTCTTTCAAGTATTCTAGACAGACTACTGTCACCTCCTCTGCTCCTAAATGTCACAAAAATGTTAAAACCTATATCCTTAAATGATCAGAAAATTTAAATAAGTCAGACGACTTCAAGAACAAAAGACAAGGGAGAAAATTATCAAGGATAGTCATAAACAAATCTAGGAGGGTTTCAAATGTTAATTCTCCCATTTTGATCATGAATGACGAACCTGAAGATACAGAGGAATCGAACCATCTCAAAGAAGCTAGGAAAAACCCAGATTCAAAGAATAAACCTATATTTACTCAGGAAAAGCCCGAAAAAGGAAAAGATATCGATAACCTGAGTATTGAAGATTTGTTTTGGAAAGAGAAATACCATAGTGTGGTGCCCATTTTGTAATCGAATGTAATTGATATGGAGCTGGAAAATTAACAACTCAAGTCAAGGAACAAAAACTTAATTTCAGAATATGAAGAGAAAATTATTGAGCTCAAACGAAAATTGATTAAAACAGAAGGCTTGCTAGCAATCAATTCCCCAGGGGTTAATATTTTCATTAATTCATATTTTTAAAATTTTGCCTCTTGATTCTCAAGTGTTAATTTTAGAATTTTGTTTGACAGGTGTGAATTTCTTTTTTTTGTTTTCATTTTATTTCATTTTTAGGAAGAACATCTACATAATTAAAATTATGTAGCCGCTTTATTTTTATATAATTTGTTATTAATTAATTTTGATTTGTATTTATAAGTGTATAAATGGATAATTTGCACCAATAATCTTGCATTCATGACCTTTATGAGCTCGGGGAACAAGCGTATGATGGATTTTCAGACAACTATCAATTTGTAGCTATTTTAGAATGATTTCATGTTATTTTTGGAAAATTTTGTTTGCGATTAAAAACAATTTAACATTATCCCATTCCTAATTTTAAGGAAATAGTTATTGTCAATTAATGATAGTTGTTAGAGATCATTTGAACTCTTTTATTATAAAATACAATGAGAAAAATGAATAATAGGGGGATCCAGGACCAAAGGTTGGAAATTCTTGAAGGCGGGCTATGTACATTGTTGTAAAATCCTTTTTTTTAAGTTTTGAAGACTTGAGTATGGCCATGAATATATGGTGTTTTGTAGGCTTTAGTAATTCTATTCAAAGATTATAAAATACTTCTTTTGCAAGCCATGTTATTTTATGTCCAATTTTTTTATGAATTAAATCTTATTTTCTCAAATTTCTACACGGTTGTTAGAATATGCGAGAAATATGTTTCTTTTCATTGTGAATTGAATCTAATATGGGTGAACATAATTAAACATGAATATGCACATCAATGAATGTTGGTAATCATTTACTAATTATGTTATTGATATGCATGAGTCTTAAATATTGTTTGAACTGTAAGAACTATTTATATAGTCCATCAATTCATTTTATTTCGTCTTTAATTCATGTGATTGGAAATGAGTATGGATATTAGTATTCGCTTAGTAACTATTTACTAAGATAAAATTAATATGCATTTATGTCAACAGTCATCAAGTTATTTGAACTATTTCAGTAGCTCGGTAACTAATATTTTATCTCATTTTCATTCTAAGTATTTATTTTTCTCCCGATCGAGAGAGAGACTATTCGTTTTCACAATCAGGATAGGTTACTTTCCCTTTTGTTTCTTCCATACTAGGATAAATTACATTTGCATGTAGAATAATCTGCATTTTCCAAATTCTCCTTATGCAGGAGAAAATCCCATTATGGCTTTGTTGAGCCCTTGTTTCAGCAGAGGATTTCCTTCTTCAAGCAACTACAAGAAGGTAATTCCTACTCTTTTGTCTGTTGATAAAAACAAGTAACAATATACATTAGCAGATAGAAGATTGTGCATATATTTTGTACATATATATTAGTCTAGATTAAATTAACTTTAGGCTAGTATTAGAAGAAGGGTAACTGGACCCATTTTAACCAATCAAAATCACCATTCCAAACAGATAAGGGCCTAATTGGGGCCCTGACCAGGTGATCTCCCCAATGTTGATCATGGTCATTTTTTGCCATAAACAGGTTCATAACATGGGTTATATTCAAATAGTGTATTCATATATTAGTTTAATAATATACCAATGTAGATCCATCTTATCTCTAGATTTATCATGCACTTAGAGGGATAAAATCCCTTAATGTTGTAAACCTCTCCTCAAGATCCCTCAATCCCTCTCATCTCATTATAGATCTAGAGTTCAAATGGATCTACATTGGTTCTTTATGTATATTTGTGTGTGTGTGTGTGTGTGTGTGTGTGCCATGTGTTAACTTGATGTTGAGCAAAAATGGAATTATACATCTCCCTCATATTGAGCGACACATCGTTGTAATGTTTTAACC
>JASDQU010503604.1:31590-57655 GCA_032191745.1 Picea mariana
CCAGAACAAAGCAACAAGAAACTATATTTGCAAGATACTTGTTGGTTAGTACTTCATGTAATCAGAGACTTTCTCAAATAAAGAAATTGACTAATATTTGATGAAGCAAATCAATGATGTATAGTAGCAATAATCACAATATGTTACTTCACAATAAATGATTTTAAAGAAGCTTCAAAATGAACAAGAATGATTTATTATCAATATCACAATACCAACATTCATCAGAAGCAAAGACTACTATGCATTAGCCAATATTTCAACTTCTTACAGAAGCATTAAATGTTGTAAAATTATGATTGTAACATAAATGGATAATAGCAGCAATAGGGTTAGTAGGTTAGGGTTAGAAGGTATTAGTAGTTGTTCAAATATTTGGATGTTTGTAGGTTGTGATCAAAACACTCAAGTAAGAAGTCTTAGACCAGTGCATTCATAGGGAAAATGGAGTCAAAAATAGCTGCAAGAGTTGAAGGGACAATATGATAATAGTGGGGCCAAAGACAAGAGGAATTTGATGGTGAAGTGTTGGTAAGCCAAGGCTTCAACCATCAAACCCTAGGGGAAAATGACTTACGAAGGTGTAGGAAAACCTAGGCCTTAGCACGTTTTCCTCCTTCTTTAGCTCAATGACAAAGTAAAAATGGCTTGGAGGAAGAACAAGGGATAGTGTGTTTCAATGGAAAGGCCCTAGCAATGTCTCCAACAGAAAAAAAAAAAAAAAAAATGGCTCCTTGGCACAATCTAGTAGGGAATTAAAATAAGGACACCAACATGTGCTTATTTCCTAGGGTTTATTCCAACAATTTCATTAACAAAATGAAATTAAAACACTATAACCATTCAAGTAAGGGAAGGATTGCATAAATTCACTTACATTTACCAAGTATTCATCAAGCCAAACCCTAGTTATAAACCTTGCACCAAGAAAAATGCCAAAAATATCCAAAATAAGCCTCCTTCAACAAGTGCGCACTATAATTTCAGCCAATAACCATAAGAAGGGTGCAAATTTCAGACCTCACACAAGTGTGAGTGCAAGATGATGAGAAAAAGAGAGTTTTAGCTCTCTACTTATACCATATCAATGACCTTAATTTTATTTTTAGGTCACAAAAGGCCGGCATGGCCAAAAATACATAATAATATTGTTTTTACATTAAATGTCAAAATCAAACCCTAAATCAAGAAAAGATGAAGATGTCATGCCCTTTTAGGGTGGCATTAGCCCCTTTTAGGGCAACGTTGGCCTCCTGGGGAAAAATGTTTGGCCTTCTTGGGTCTGAGGAACATGCCACACATGCCACTTTGGCACATAACTGCCTACCAAAACCTCCATAGAGTTGGATGACATCATAAGGTGTCCTGGGTGACATCATGGGCCTTCCAAGGCCAACGTCCTGGTGGAAAAGACACAAATCCCCTGGGTAAGGCTCTACTAAGTTTCCTTTGGTGGAACGTCCTCCTCTTCTTCGGTGCTAACCCTCTGATATGTATCTTCCCCCTTTTGGGGTCTCAACATCCATCTGGTGGTCTTTCAGCCCCATGGAGGTCTGAACTAATCATCTCCCCATGTGTACCTATGCATTTGGGTACCTTCCATCGGGTATGGTCCTGAGACATCAACAAATGCGCCCTCCATGGGTGTCCTAAGGTGTCCTATTAAGCTAATTCTCTCTGGATGTGGGGTGTTTATGAGAGAAATCAAATCCAATCCATGTGAGTGGATGAGGTGGTAAGGGATGTATGGACAAGGGGTGCAGTGATAGCAGGGAAATGCATGGCTTACATGTGGGTGCCTTTGTATAGGGTGAGTTGCACCTGTCATGGATGCAAATTTTTCCAAACCCATTCATGCCTTTTATATTTATTCTTATTTCTTTTTCTTTCAAGAAACTAGTCAGGGGGCACTGCCCTTGCATGGTGACCAGTGGTGGCAATGTTACCCACAAGAATTTCACAGAAATGAGAAGGTTGGCTCATGATGTGACCCCCTTTCTCTTGGCTATGCCACCAAGATCCACTACCCTGGTGTGGTGACTAGTTGCTGGTAGTGTCATATCGCTACATTCCCATGGACCTAATAGGTTGGCTCGTGATGAGACCCCCTATCCTCTAACTAGGTCTTTTTTTATTTTTTTTATGGGTCCCTATGTTTCTTGTTAAGAAGCCTTTTACTGCTTTCTTGGGGATCCCTGGGTGAAGCATCTCGAGGTTTCATTATTTGGCTTCTATCTTTTGCCATCTACTTTTACCCACTAGGCCTTTAGCCCCCTCTTCCCATAAGGTAAGGTGCAACCCTTAAATATTTTTCCAACCCAATGCCCGGACCAATGTAATGGGATGGATGAGTGGGAAAAGGATGAAAAGTGGTAAGTATTGTGGGAGCAGATGATGGCTTCTCATGAATCCCCTTAGTGGCAACTCAAAACCTATGGGCACAAGCTTACTAGGGCATCCTTTCATTCCCCCCATATATGGTCAAGTGGATAGGTATGAGATCCAAGCACCCATTAGAAACAAAAATAATTGAATGCACATAGTCAAAGGTTTTGAGATCAGAGTGACACATACCATGATACCCAGACTCATTACTTCATGGAGCAAAATCCATTTCTGCTACAGGACCAGGCGGAGGTGACGGAAGTTGCTGCTGTTGACAAAGTGGAGGAGCTGAAGAATGAAAATATGGGCCCTCTAGGGYCATGCTCAAGTTGATCTAGATCTCAGTACTCCATGTCTAGGACCTGTGGGCCTCGAGACATAATCTCCTTAGTTATCCCTAAAGTGGGGGATAACAGGTACTTGTACTTGGCATTGGCCTMGTGCAGTATATCATGAACCTGCTATTGGATGTGTTGGATTTGGTCAAGAAATTTGGATGCTCTATATTCCTCCTTTTGATCATGGGAGGAATTTGCTTGTGAATATTGGATGGGAAGATATACATYAATGKGCGCCAAAGGCTAGAATCCCAAGCACACTTGAAAAGGATTGTGGTCAATAGAGCTATGGATGGATMTTTTGTAGCTATATTGAACATATGGGAGGCTCTTATCCCATGTACATGGATTCTTGGAGTTGTACATGCACAAGATATGCACAATCATCCTATTGACCACTTTTTTCTATCTATCTATTTTGGGGTGGAAGGTAATCAATTTGGTCAGCTTGGTGTCCATTAAAGACCAAATATTGGAACAAAAGGTGTTGAGGAACCTACTATCCTTCTCTGAAATAATGGTCTGTGGTATCCCAAAATGAACCCAAACATTCTCAAAGAAGAGATTAACAGTGACTTTGGTTTTGATACTCTTCTTACACTATGCCAAAATGGCTATCTTAGAGAACCGATCGACAACCACAAAGACACAATCATTACCATGCTTGGTGGAGGGAAAACCTGACATGTAATCCATAGAGACTGACTCCCAAGGCTTGTCTAGGGTAGGTAGAGGAGTGTACAGCCCCTACTTCTTAATGGTAGGTTTAGTGATGGCACACGCAATACATGATATCATATACCTATTGACATCTTATCAAATTTTTTTCTAGTATAAATGATTATGAAGTATTGCTACTGCCTTCTCCACATTGAAGTGATCTTCCACCCAATTGTAATGTGCCCCAAGAAATATTTTTTCACACTCACTTGAAGGGACACAAAGATGGTCCAGATAACCCAAAAGTGCATTCTAGAGGTGAAAGTCTAGAATTTTTTTACCCACACCCATTTCCTAATATGTAGCAGCAAAGTCAAGGTCGTTGTCATACAATTGGGACCACTCAGAGATCTCATTCCTACATGAGTTAAGAACTATGGTTAGCACCACAATCGGGGGTTGACCTAGGAATTCTACAACACGGTTCATGTTTCCCTTCTTGTACTTAATGTTCATATGGAATTGTTGCAAATACATGGACCACTTCTAATGGATATCGTTCTATAACTTTCCATGTGTGTACATGAATTGCAAAGGCTTATGATCAATGTGGATAATATTTTCTTCCCTAGAATATAATGCTTCCACTATTGGAATTCCTACACAATGGAGTATATCTCCTTATCATAGGTGGGATACTTGAAAATAGTATTAGAGAGTGTGTCACTATGATAGGCCATCGAATTTCCATGTTGAGTGAGGAATGCATTGATAGCATAGTTGGAGGAATGTGTCTCAATATTGAATGGTTGTTGTAGGTATGGAAAAGTGAGGACTGGTTTCGAGCAGAGGTAGTGTTTCAGATCCTTGAATGCTTTATGTTGTGACTTAGGCCAGGAAAACTTGTATTTATGTCCACCCTTGGTCACTTGGATTAAGGGCCAATCGATATGAGAGAAACCCAACATGAACCTATGGTAAAAGTTCGCAAGGCCCAAGAAGTTGTAGAGCTCTGTTAAAGTCTTCGGGGTTGGACAATCATGAATGAATTGGATCTTAGTTGGGTCCACATGCGCCCGATTTTCATACATGATGTATCCTATATACAAATTATTTGCATTCAAATTGAGCATTTCTCCATATTGTCATATAACTTGTGCTTCTGCAGAGTGATCAAGATCTGTTGAATGTGCTACAAATGTTCTTCCCAAGTTCTGTTGAAGATGAGGATGTCATCAAAATATACGACCATAAAATAGTTTTGAATGGTCACAAGATATCATCCATCATCCTCATAAATGTTGCCGGAGAATTATTCAAGACAAAAGGAATGATCAACCACTCAAAAATGCCTTCTTTAGACTTGAAGGTGGTCTTCCATACATTAGTTTGTTCAATCAGGACCTCGTGGTAGCCTGAATTCATATCAATATTACTAAATAACTTGGCACCCTTAAGCAGATCAATAACATCATTAATTCAGGGATTGGTATTGGTTCTTAAGAGGAATTTTTTTCAGGGCTTCATAATCAATATAGAGTTTCCATGTCCCATCCTCCTTCTACATCAGTACAATTGGGCTTCCACAAGGGGAAGATATTGGTTGAACATGGCCCTTTTGGATGAGCTCATGAATTTGAAATTTCATTTCCTCATTCTCCAAAAGAGAGTTCCTATATATTAGACCATTAGTTAAAGGAGCACCAAGTATCAATTCAATTGAATGTTTGACCTGGCAGTGCAGAGGATCCCCTGCAGGTGAAGGGAAGATATCTATGTATTCCTCTATAGAAAGGCCCTGTGTTGAGGTTGTAGTTAACTTTCGTTCACCTTTCGAATGAACCATGAAGAGGAAAAAATTTCTAGTATGAGAGATTACCTTTCGGCATTGCTTTATCGAGAGCATGGAAATTGCAGTGGTTGAAACTACCTCTGGTACCCTGTAGAGCTATCCTCCCAAAGAAACAATGAAACAATGGGACCTAGACTCATAAACAAAATGATGTTTACATATATACAGTTGTCCTAAATGAACATCACAAACTTCAAGTGGGGAAACATCACATCGTACCTTGTATTTGAAGGCATTCATGTCATAGAACAAATGGCATTGTTAGTTGATGCAGATGTCTCCTCTCTGGCTCAACCAACCGATGGTGTATGGTTGGGGGTGTGGAATTGTTGGAAACTTCAATATCTTGAAGACCACAACTGAGATCAGGTTTATTTGGATACTAATGTCAGCAATGAAATTCAGTGGATTCCCCTTTACCCACATCTATGAATGGAATAGTTCATCCCCCTTTTGAATCTCCTCTAACTCTTTTGGTTGAATATTTGCAGGTGTGATGGTAGAAATTGGTTCTATTTGAATGATTTGATTTCCCTTATCCTGCTCCAAATCAGATTCTAAGTTGGATTCTGTTTCTTTTTCTTTAATATTAGCCAACAAAGATTGTTTCGAGTGACATTCATTAATGTTGTGTCAGGGGATTTTGTGGAAATTACACCGCTTTCCAGTGTCCTTCGAAATCCCATTTCCCTTCTTTTCCTATGGCTTGGAATAAATTTCTTGAGGTTGGATCACCTTTCTCTATTCTTTGTTATGTTAGTTAGGACCACTTTTACCATTATTTTTTTATGGTGGATTTGCATACCCAAACTCTCGCTTATTCCATTTCTTAAATTTCTACTCGATTTTAACAACATGTCGATAAGTGGCTCCCAATGAGGATATTTCCAAGAAATCCATCTTTTTTTGGATGTACCTATGTAGGACACTATAGTACTTCAAATAAAAAGTGTTGTGTGAAGTCTCTGATACCTAGATTTGAGCACAAGATATGAAATATGTTGGTGTACTCCGACACTATTTGGTCTCTCTCTTGAAGAAAAGTCATCCATCTCGCCTATTAGTTGTCATAGTTTCCAAAAGGGTATAATTTCTCCTTAAGTACATCAACAAAGGCCACCCAAGTGGGTCTTGTCCCAAATTTTGTAGACTCGTCTTCATTATGCATCTCCCAAACACTTTCCCACCAATCTTTGACATGGGGAAGGGATTTAAGGACCATAAAGGTGATTTTTTTATGTCAGGAAATTTTTGAACAAAGTAATAAATCTCTAACAAATTTAACCATTTATCCAAAGCATTTGCATCTATTTGGTCTTCAAATAAAGGGATATAAAATTTAACTTGTACCATTTCTCCAAAGCATCTACATATATTTCTCTCTCGGTAACTTTCCCACCAATATTTGACATGGGGAAGGGCTTTAAGGACCACAAAGGTGATCTTTTTTATGTCAATTTTTTTTTATAGAGTAAAAACTCTCTAACATATTTAACCATTTCTCCAAAAAATGTACATCTATTTGTCCTTCAAATAAAGGGATATCAAAGTTAAATTGTACCTTGAAGGGTGTTGCACCTCCAAAATAGCTGCTTGTTGAAGGTTCCTTGGTTTTCGTAAGAACTCGTTGAAGGATCTAGGAAAAATTATCCATAATATCATGCCTTTGTCGCCCTAGGGTTCTCTCGAGCAACAATGGTCCAAGTGGATATTGGTGGCCACCCACCTATTCCAACTGGCTCCTCATGTCCATTTTTTATTCATCACATCTTTTTGTATTGTTTGATAATTGTGATTTCTACACTTCTGGGGTTGTCTGAAGCCTCACACATTCTCCAGGTGGATACGGGTGGCCTCTCACCTAATATAACTGGCTTATTTTGTATGTTTTCATGTCAACACATCTTGTTGTACTTCCAGAGTTGTTTTGGGGCCCTAAACGTTTTTTTTTTTACTCGCCACAGTTAGACTATAGTTGGAGTTAGAGTTTGATGGAGGAATGTGTAGATCTCTGAAAGACCTTTCCAACAGGATATCACGCGCCTAAAATGGAGGTCACAAAAAATATTTATGAACCTAGGAAGTTTAGGTACCAATATACACCAACTTACCTATAGGTCCCGCATGAATTTTGGTGTTTCACCTTCTAAGGTTAGGTTTTTGGATGTCTAGGGTTTTGGCATTCATGAGTAATATGAAAAGGTCCCCTGGAGCCTCATTGTAATCCATTATGCTCAGATGTATGCGTGTAGCAACCACATCTCTTCTCAAAGATAACTACCACCATTCGAGCAAGTTTCAGTTTTGCAGTTTTACAGTTTCATCCTATTTCATTATTTAATAGAAGATATTGTTCACTGGATATTTGTGTTATTCTTCCTATCTCTTTGTTTATTGTATTTTGTTTGTTAATTAGTTCCACTCCTAAATCTGGATCAGTGGTATCAAAGTGATCTACTCTTCATTTATTCTTCTTTGTGCATGTCCCCGACAAGGTCTGGGTACAAGAAGTTGGGACTCAAACCAATAGAACCATTACCATATCGGTTGTGTCGATCCCAACAAAAACCCATGGGAGACGAAAAGAAAGATGATGGAAAAGGAGATCCTATTAAAATGTTTCTCAAGGAATCCCTCGTGCGAAAAATGAACGAAATGATGGACAACTTCATGCAAATCCTTCAACGGTTGCCCACGAGAGAAGCATATTCATCAAGAATCCATGCAACCCCCTTCAAGGTTCATGTAAATTTTGATATTCCATTATTTGAAGGACTGATAGATGTGGATTATATAGATAAATGGTTGAATCTACTCGAAGGATACTTTTTGGTCCACAATTTTTCCGATAGGGAAACGATCATTTTTTCACTCCTCAAGGTCATTCCCCATGTTAAAGACTGGTGGGATACYTACTCTGAGCAAAGGGCCATGGAGGAATCTGCAATTTTTGTGGTGGCCCCTACATGGGATTCCTTCCGGGATGCCATTAAAGAAMAATACTACCATGTTGGAAGCTACAAGGACCAGTACACTAGATGGACCACCCTACGTCAAGAAAGGGGCCAGACAGTACTATACTTCACCAATATTTTCCATACCCTATGCACCAAATTGGGTATCAAATATTTTGAGCGTCATMTGGTGCTCAAATACTGCAACYGTTTGCATAGATATATTCAAACATAAATGGAGTTCCTAGATATCGCCTCATTAGGCATGGTTTATATATACGCTGTCACAATCGAGCAGAAATTTAAATAGAAACGGTCAGAGTTTGGATCTGCAAACCCCTTGCAGCCGAAGCAGGGCAAAGGCAACCCCAACTAACATAGCAAGGGACCAAGTTGAGATGTCCACTCTCAGGACAATCTGTCCAAGCTGCAACACAAGAAGGACAACTAGAAGATGAAGAAGGACACAAGGAAATGCTGTGAGTACCATAAAATTCCTTGGAACAACACCGACGAATGTCTCTCTAAGCAATCCCTCTTGGCCAAGATGAAGGATTCTGAGTCAGAGGATGATTCTGATTCCGAGTCAAATACTGAAGGAGGGAAGTGGATTATCGATGTTGAGCCCAGTGCCATGGTCACTACCACCAAAGTCTGGCCAAGTGAACCAGAAGAACCATAGGAAGGGGAACGCCTCTTTCACTCACAGATGTGGGTCAAGGGGGCTCTGATTCATTTCATTGTCGACAATGATAGTCAGAAGAACCTAATTTCAGTAGAGGTCGTCAAGTATTTTAACCTTCCAATGACACCGCACCCACATCCCTACACCATCGGTTGGCTTCGTCAAGGAAGAGATCTTTGTGTCAGCCAACAGTGTCGTCTTCCCTACGACATCAAGCCTTTCAAAGATGAGGTACTGTGTGACATTTATCCTCTTGAATTTTGTGATGTTCTTTTAGGACAACGATATTTGTGGAAGTGTCATGTTGTGTATTATTCTATAGCCCGCAGTGTTATTATTACTTTGGGTAGACAATTGTACAGGATCCCAGAGGTGGTAATGCCTACTGTTATTTATTTAATCTCTGTTAAATAATGCAGTAAGGTCATTTCACAGATTGGGAAGTTCGTCTTCTTTGTGATCCATGCTCAGAGTAAGTAGAAGGTCATCGCCACATATGTGGCCTCTACATAATGCCTCTCCTTGCAGCAGAAGAAAGTGGACGGGATCGTGGAAGAATACAGAGACATGTTTTCCTCCCCTACAAGGGTACCGACACAYTGCCAAGTCAAGCATCTAATTGATCTGACCCATTACGCACCTCTACCTAATTGACCAGTCTATCGATGCTCACTGATGGAGAATGAAAAACTTAGGCATTAGATCCWWKWGCTTCTTCAAAAGGGTCACATCAGACCCATCTCCTCCCCTTGCGGAAGCCTGATTGTACTAGTACAGAAGAAGGGACTTGGTGACTCTACATTGATTACAGAGCCTTAAAAAAAATAACARTCACAAACCACTACCCCATTCCCAGGATTGATGACCTTCTTGACCAACTCAAGGGGGAAGATKTATTCAGCAATATTGAYGTGAAGTCTGGCTACCACTAGGTTCCCATCGAACCAACTAATGTCTGTAAGACATCCTTCAAGTCTAAAGAAGGTCTCTATGAATGGCTAGTCRTGCCCTTTGGCTTAACAAATGCACCAGCCACTTTCATGAGGTTAATGGATGATGTATTGAGACCCTTCACCAACTCCTTTGTGGTAGTATAGTTGGATTAAATCCTCATCTTCAGCAGAACTTGGGAGGAGCACATGCGGAATATTCATCGGGTTTTGAGAATCTATGGCAGCACAAGCTCTATGCCAATTTGGAAAAATGCTCTTTTCGCATGAACATGGTCCAATACCTGGACTACATTGTTGATGATCATGGGGTACATGTTGATACAGCTAATATCCAAGTCATCTGTGACTAGCTATCCCCGACCACACTGACCGATATTCAGAGCTTCTTGGGACTAGCCAATTTCTACGAATGGTTCATGTTGGGATTCTCCCATATTGCATGGGCCTTCATCTAGGTGACCAAGGGTGGTGGTAGGGCCAATTTCATGTGGGGGAAGGAGCATCAACGAAAATTATATGATCTGAAACATCGTGTGTGCTTAGCTCTAGTACTCTCCTTTCCTGATCTGCAACAACCATTCAAGATTGAGACTAATGCATATGACTATGTTGTGGGTGCAGTTCTCACTCAGCATGAGCATATGGTGGCATACCATAGTGTGACACTCTCCGATACTGTCCATAAATACCCCACTTATAAAAAGGAAATGTATTACATTGTACAATCCTGTCGTCAATGGAAACATTACATTCTGGGGAAAGAGATGATCATACACATTGATCACAAGCCTCTGCAATTCATACAGACATAGGGGAAATTGTAGAACGACCTCCATTAGAAGTGGTCCACCTACCTGCAACAGTTCCATATCAACATCAAGTATAAGACAGGTATCTCCAATCGTGTCGCTAACTGCCTCAGTCGACCTCCTGTGGCTGCACTCACCACTGTGCTCCATTCCTGTGGACATGAAACATCGGAGTGGCCCCAACTTTACCAACAAGATCCATATTTTGCCACCACCTATAAGGTCTTGGGTACAAGAACCACTCTCACTGATTTTCACATTAAAGATAGACTCTTATGCCACCTGTGCCATCTCTATGTTCCTACAAGTAAGTGTGAAAAGTTGATTTGGGAAGCCCACTACAGTCGGCTGGAAGGACATTTTGGTGTAGAGAAAACTGTGGTCGTTCTTCAGAAACATTTTTATTGGCCAAAACTTCAACAGGACGTTAGCAAGTATATCAGATCTTGCACTACTTGTGCCATTGCCAAGCCATCCATCAAGAAGCAAGGCTTATACACCCCTCTTCCTATTCCCGAGAAGTCGTGGGAATCCATCTCCATGGATTACATGTCTAGTTTTTCATCCACCAAGAACAAAAATGATTTTTTGTTTGTGGTCGTTGATCAGTTTTTAAAGATGGCCATCCTCACAACCTGTAAGAAGAATTTCACAGCGGCATATATTGCCAATCTCTTCTTTGAATGAGTTTGGGTCCACTTTGGGATACCACAGAACATCATCTCCAACCGAGACAATAGGTTCCTCAACACCTTTTGGTTGAGTCTCTGGTCTTTGTTGGACACCAAGATCACAAAATCTACTACTTTCCACCCCTAGACTGATGGCCAAACCGAGGTCATCAATCGGATGATGGTGCACATCTTGTGCATTTACAATTCTAAGCATACCCGTACATAGGACGAGAGTTTCCCATATTTCCAACATAGTTACAACAGGGCTCTCCATAATTCCACCGACCATAGCCCATTTCAGGTGGGTCTAGGATTCCAACCGTTGGGACCTATTGATGTTTCACTTCCTCTTTCCACCGCATAGACTGACTCTTCCCCTTATCAGTCTATGATTGAAAAAGCCACCAAATTCATTGAGCGGATTTAGCACATCTGCCAACAGGTCCAAGATCTTTTGCAGAAATCCAATGCGAAGTACAAGCAGTGCCATGATCAACACAGGGTACCACACCAGTTTTAGGTTGGTGACAAAGTCTGGTTACATTTGCAGAAGGAGCGTCTCATCGGGCCCCATCGGAAGCTTCACCCACTTTGTTATGGGCCTTACACTATCAACAAGGTTGTGGGTAGCAATGCTTTTGAGCTCAACACTCCACCCTTCCTTGGTCTGCATATAGTATTCAATGTGGACCTCCTTCGGCCATATTTTCCACCGTTATTGGACACCTCTGAGATCTTCGAACAACTGGAACTGACAAAGCTCAACCCTAACTGCATGGAACAAGCTTCCACTGGTCAGATAGTGGACACATAGGTCAAGGGCACTCGCCAGCAGTGGATCCATATTTAGCGGGTTGTAAAGGTAGGGAAACTCCTACACCAAGGCAAGTGGCTCACCCAGGGCCAAATCCAGCAGGATTTTTCTCACCTAATGGGGGAACTCAATGCAATGGAGACCATTTCTTCCTAAAGGGGGAGGATTGATCCAGGTTGATATTGGTGGCCACCCACCTATTCCAACTAGCTCCTCATGTCTTTTTTTTATTCAGCACGTCTTTCTGTACTACTTGATAATTGTGAGTTCTACACTTTTGGGGTTGTTTGAAGCCTCATGCATTCTCTAGGTGGATACGAGTGGCCTATCGCCTAATCCAACTGGATTATTTTGTATGTTTTCATGTCAGCACATCTTGTTGTACTTACAAGGTTGTTTTAGGGCCCTAAACATTGTTTTTTTTACTCACCACAGTCAAACAGTAGACGAAGTCAGATCCTAATGGATAAATGTGTAGATCTCTAAAAGACCTTTCCAAAGGGCAATCACGTGCCTAAAACGGAGGTCGTATGCAAAAGTTACGACCCTAGGAAGTTGAGGTACCAAATTACACCAACTTACCCATAGGGCCCACATGACTTTTGGTGTTTCAACTTCTAGGGTTAGGTTATTGGATGTATAGGGTTTTGGCATTCATGAGTAATATGAAAAGGGTCTTTGGAGCCTTACTGTAATCCATTATTCTTGGACGGATGCGCGTAGCAGCCACATCTCTTCTCAAAGATAGCTACCACCATTCGAGCAAGTTTCAGTTCTGCAGTTTTACAGTTTCATCCTATTTCATTATTTAATAGAAGATATTGTTCACTGGATATTTGTGTTATTCTTCCTATCTATGTGTTTATTGTATTCAGTCTATTAATCAGTTTGGTTCACTCCTAAATCCAGATCAAACAACTTGATAATATATCATGCTACATCATCTCTCTTTTCTTCCACCATGGGAGGTCACTTGGGCTAGCGAGAGTGGTCTTCCTTAATAGAAACTAGCTCAAGACCCAACTCTCTTTTCCCTAACCTCATCAGGGACATGCATCGAGAAACAACAAAGATCAGATTGTTTTGATACCACTGATCTAGATTGTATAGAGAATGAAATCAAAGGTAGGAATATGAATGGAAATGCATAAAGAGAAATATTATAGAGATCAAAATAATATAATGAAACCCAAATTCTATTAATGAATGAAATAGGAAAAGACTGTAAAATACTAAGCAATACAAAATAACTGGAATGGTGGTATCTTATCTTTGAAGAGAGAGGTGTCAGCTACGCTCATTTGCAAGTATACCTTACAAGTGGCCGAAAATGAACTTTTAACATAAAGTACTAAACCATAAGAGGGAAAAACCTTAAATATCCAATCCMTAACCCTAAGATATGAAGYGCCAAAAGGATTTTTCACCCTGAGATTGTTGTAAGTTGATACATCAACTTGTAGAGGGTGCAACTTTTGCATACAATCTCCATTTGGGTTGCACAATAACTCATTGGAAAGATGTAATGAACAAGTACAATTTTAGTTAGGTTTGGGTAGGTCATGGACACCATAATCCCCTGAAMAGTAAAAACACATCATTTAAGTCCTCAAAACCGCCCTGGAAGTTTAGGACCTAAAAAACAGTAGATGAAAAAACTACCAAGATGGAGAACCATGTTGAGTTAGTGGAAGAGGTGGGTGACCATCAATGTCCACCTAGATTAGTTTCTATTAGTGACCATCGAGATGATCATGTGATGTAGGTGCCAAAATTCATTGAAGGCTAGGGCCTTACCCCTAGCCTCTGGACCTATTTATTGGCATGTCATTTTATATGGGTGCCCGAGGACCTTTCATTTGTATAAGTACCCTCCAAGATTTTATCATTGAGATCTTCCAAGTCTTGCATTGTGCTCCATTTATCCAACCCATTTTCTCTAATCCCCTTTTTATTCATCAAGTTTATTTTTCTTAGGTTTCCTCAAGTTACGCTTGAAAGATGAAACCCTAATTGTAAAGATTGACCATATTTACCCTTATGTTTCCCCGATGACTATAATTCGGAATCCTTTCATTTGGATCTATGTTATTCCTCACCATAGGGGTTTTCATTCTTGAGAAATATTTGTTATGGGCCTGAATATATTTTTTTGGTGGCTTCCTTCCTTTGTTATGTCTTCCACTGCCTAAACTTTTCCCACCAAGGATTTCATGATTTGCTTCATGATCAATTTTCCATGGTGACAATTTATTGGTTATCCCTTCCAATGACTTTCGCTCTATTTAACATTGGTTAGGTTTTTCTCATTACAAAAATACATATCTTTGCAACACTTCAATTCTTAATGATATTCCCAAACTTATTCTTTCTCTTCCTTATTCCTCATATGATGCCATCTAGATTTCCTTCACTAGGGAATTCATGTCCTATTTATCCTTTCATTTTTGTGGTGCAACTATCCCATTTTCTTTATCCCTTTGTTATTATGATTTTCCCTCAAGATTTTCCTCCCAAGGTTTTACAATTCTTTGCATGTTATCATTTCCTTGATAGTAATTCCTTGATTCGTCATTGCTTAGTAAAGAGATATCCTTTTCTTAATTGTTCCATCATGGTTCACTTGGATTTTTTCCTTTCATTTTATTGACATGTAGCTATTTCCTTTGCATGGTGAATGCTTGGTGTTTGTCCTTCTTCTTTTGCTCAACTAATTCGTTATGACCCAAAGGGGGAATATATAGGGTTAAACGTATATGATATGACCCCAAGGGCGGGGGGGGGCATATATGGAGCTAAATGTACATGTAATGTTTAAATATATGTGTAATAGGGTCTTCCCAATAGTAAAGGGGCCTCATATGTAGGTGTGGATAGATATATATAGATATCATTTATTCATTATTATGGAGATGTGAATTGTGATGTATAAAGGTACACAATAACTCATATTCTTTATGGAGTTATTATGTAACTTATCTATTTTGGAGTTGTTCTCCATGCTCACATTGTTGTACATGGTGTTTAATTCTATTATATTATGGTAATTTAACATTTGGATCATAACATTTGGAGCATTGATCCCATGGTTTTGCTTCTTCAAGAAAGCCATATGGGAATTTTCACTATAACTTTTTTTGGGGGGCACTTTAGAAAGACAAAATTGGAGGATGTTTAGAAGACATATCAAGGTACTCATGGCAATAATTTTAGATTTTGGGTCATTGTGCGTTTGGAGATACGCCCTATGGAAGATAGGGTTTTTGACTAGTCCTATAACTAGTCTCAAACAAGTGTTCTAGGTAAGTAGTCATATCATATGCATTTAATCCTATATATCCCCCCTTTGGGTCATAAAAAAATCATCACAGGTCTTTCATTATTCTTTTCTAAGCAAAGGATCATCAACCATAATAAACTTTTCTCTGATCCTAACAACATTTTCTCAATAAACTTCCCTTCGCCAATTTTATTTTATCRTCATTTATTTGGGGCACCTTTTTTCTCGCTGATATAATATTMTTCTTTACTCGATGAACTAGAGATTATTTTAATCGACAAATGCACTTGGATCTCCTTTTTTATTTCCAAACATAACATGTCGAGTAAAAAAACTCTTTGAGTAACGAGTCCATACTTATCWTTTTCTTTATATCCTTATTTAATCATGGCATGTGCTCAATGACCTAGAATTGCCTTTACTCTGTGCATGGTATCTTGTCTTTTCTCACTATATTATCCTTAAMCTTTGCTTGATGCTTGGTCCATTACCTTTGCTAAGTGGATTGGCATGGATCCTTCTTCCTTTTCTTCCAAGCAAAGGTCATTGAACAAAGAAACCCTTTTCTTAGTGATTCAATACTTTGTTGAATTTACACTTTCTCGTTAGCCCAAACTTTTAGTCAATAATAATGCTCCTTGCTCGATGAATAGATTTTATATTCCCTTACTTGGTGTTACCCCTCAGATTTTCATTAGGGTAGCTACATTTGTTTTACCAAATTGTCCCAACATATGCATTGATTATGTGCACATTTTTTATGATGTTCGAGCTAAGTGTTTAATGGTAAATTGTGGATTCAAGAGGACCTTTATGGCATATCATAATGAGTCAAAATTTGTGACATTGTAACATTTTTTTTCAGTAGACCATGCTTGGTGATTTAAATAAAGTGTTTTTTTTACATAGGTGGTTTCTCTAGACCCTTGTGGTTGCTCATGGCCCATCCTTCTAAATTCCATTTCAAGGCTAGTCATATCCTTATGGCTCATTCTAACCATATTATAGAGATAATTTATGGTTGAGGTGGGTGTGCGGGGGTCTTGGGGTGGCTCTATTAGGATACATGTTTTACAGTTCCCCTAGGTTTTTTCACCTCACCATTTGTAAAAATTTTGTTATATTATTTTAAAGGTTTCATACCTAGAAGTACATTTCCCCATTAGCCTAAAGCATGGATCTATGCATGCATGTCACACTTTTTCATAGGTGATTATTTCCCTGTCACTTTTGGGTTATTTGGCAGGTATTTGGCACTTGAAACCATGTAAAACACCTTCATGTGGAGMATTTTCCCCCTTCTACATATTTTTGTATGCTTGGACGATGGAGGCACCCTCCATTGAAAGCCTAGCCATATTGAGGGTTGTTTTCCATGCATGGTGGATTATGAGATGAGGAAACATCATCCCCATTGGAGAGATTCACCATTTGGCACACATTTGGAGGCTTACATCACYCTTCTTGAGGAKACATCCACCTTTTGCATGAGGGTGTTGGCATATTGCTTGGATATTGAGATTTTTTTGGACCCCTTACTTCTTGGAGGTGATCGTTGACATCATTTGAGGAGTTGGTTTCACTTTGGATACTTTTCCTTTGGACTGTTGGAGCATTTTGAGAGGATTTTTCCACCTTTTGGGGCCATACATGCCACCATAAGACACCTTGAATGCTATTCATTTCATTTTTTGAGGGGTTAAAATTGTTTGATGGAGGTTGTTAGGTTTCACTCTTTGATTAGAAGCTAGACGTTGGAGCCTTTTGACCTAGCCTTCTCCCTTTTTAAGGGAGAAGTCCTACCACCATGGAGAATATTGTACATGTGGCACAACCACTTCACATTTTTATGTGTTTTTGAACTTATCCTCCCTATGTATTTAGAGGATAAAGGTTCTTTATGATTTCCTAGGCTATATCTAAGGATTTTTACCTTGGATAATATTATTGTATTCATAGGGTTATTGAGCCTCAAGCTCTATATAAGAGACTCCCCTCTTGGTTGGTTTGTTGTTTTTGGAATATTTGACAGATAATTTGTTGAATGTAAATCATTAAGGCTACTTTAGGGTTTCATTCGAGGCTTTCTTTCATGCATGGCTAAATATTTCGGTTCTTCAATATTGAAGTGGTGTGGATTTTTTTATAGAGAAAATTCTAGCGACTTGATCCATTTGAGGAGTAATCTACTACTTGGAAGGAGTTTAGTGTGGTAACACATATTTTTTTCTTGTATATATTAGATTTGGAGCTAATTTTTTGCATGATCTATCTTAGGAATACTTCCAATTTTGTTGATCCCATTTCTAGGGTAAAGTTAAGTTGCTAGTTGAAGGAGCATCATTTGGAGACCTTCTTTGTGAAATTTATTATTTTGCTTTTAGCACATTAGGGTGGATCTATGTAACATACCCAACCCCTAAGCAACATTGAGGAAGTGGGGTATCAAAATTTTATATCTTATATCCCCAATTCTAAAGTTATATCTTAGCTCACGATTGTATTCTACTCATCGAGAGCTTTCCAGTGACTATATTATTGCTCAATTTTGAGCTTCAAGCACAAAGTTGTGATATTCTAAATTTTCTTGTAGATTTTCCCGCATAATGTCCTCCAACTATTCCCTCATGAGCCTCAGCTAAAATCCTAGGCCTTTCATGTTCTAGTACACATGTTCTCAAGATGTTGTCTGCACCCATATTGTATAAGTGTCCCGCAATCAATTGATAGTCGGCAACTTTGACTACCAGATTTTTCTTYTGCRCAGTGTTGAATTCTTGTGGTGMAATCCTTGTACTCAAGTATTCAATGGTGTCAACAAAATATTCATCAGCTACTTGGAATKAAAATAATTGTGCATCAAGGAAGTTYTCMTCTACATTTGTAGGTTCCTCTCCATTGGTAATCCTCGAAAGATTATCGTGTCCTACATTCAACTTCCTTGGTTTGACTATCACTTCAACGTCAAATTCTTAAAACAACAGTAGTCATATACATATTCTCCCCCCCAACACTGGCTTATTAGATAGGTACTTGAGGGCARAATGATATATGAAAATTTTAAAGTGTTTCCCAAGTAGGTAGTGTCTGAATTTTTGCAGTGCATATACCATTTATATGCCTCCTCTCTCTATACTATTATAGTTCTGCTATGACTCTGATAGTTTTCTRCTTGCAAATGCTATAGGATGGTCTAATTCTCTTGCTCCTGGCTATGSCATAATATCTCCAAGTGCTATGGCCGATGCATCTACATGCACATGAAATGTATTTTCCCAATCTGGGAATACTAGTATAGGTGTTGTGACCATTTTTTCTTTTAGAGTGTACAAACCTTGTTGATAGTCCTCATTCCACTGGAATTTACTATCCTTCTTCAACAATTTCTGCATCGGCATAGTGATCTGTGCATACTCTTTTATGAATTTCCTGCAGTATCATGTGTGTCTGAGTGTTTCTCTCAACTGGTGTACTGATTTGGGTGGTGGTAAGTTAACAATGACTGCAACCTTTGTAGGATCCACCAATAGCACTTGTTTACAGACTATATGTCTCAATAGTATTCCAAAAGGTGTCCCAAAGATGCACTTCTTGATATTTAATGATATCTAACATTGCCTGCATCTTTCCAACATAATCCTTAACACCTCTACATGATATTTTAACAGACTATATATGATCGAGTCATCCAGATACACTTCTAAAAACTGATGGATGAATTCCTTGAACGCAACTATGAATACCCTTGAGAATATAGCTGGTGCATTCTTCAGCCTAAAAGGCATGACTGTGTACTGGTAGGATCCCAGTACACTTAAGAGTGACATGTTCATGATATACTTGACATAGATCCAAAATAGAGTTGCAGAGACATGGAGGATTCCCATAGACACTCTCTGGGATTTTGGGCAAATAGCGAACTTCCAGGCATCACACCATGGTATGTGGATACAAGAAAAGAGGGATACAACTAAGGAGTGCCTGTAGTTGAAGTATTGTGTAACAATGTAGGACATCCATATAGAGGTCTAGGAATTGCCCGAGGAGTGGAGAGTGCCAGCAATCCCAAAGACGGTGTCAGGAGCATGAACGAGGACACGGGACAGAACAATCCCTGCACAGCAGATAGGCAAAAACAGAGAAAGCACAAAGAAAAATACGTCACAGGGACAAGAAGGGGACAACACTCCCATCAAAAATAAAAAAAGAACGAAGAAGCCATCCCAACATGGTTCTACACAGGAATCATCACACACAGAGCAGACAACAAGAGAAACAATAACACAAGTGCACCCATAGGAGAGGCAAACAGAGACACAAGAAGTCTCAATGGAAGAAGGACAAGGATAGGATATCGGYAGGCATACATAGATTCCAAAAGCATCTGAACCACCAAAGGCCCAAAGGAAGAGAATAGGGGAGTAACCAAGTGGTTCTAGAAAGAAGGTCAAGGCCCAAAGGAAGCCCATGGAAACATCTTTGACAGCAGACGATGTGGATTTGATAGCCATGACAGTAGAGGATCAGGTGTTAGAGGTGTGGGAGAACACTGAGAACCACAGAGCTTCAATTTTGGAGAAAATCCAAGAGGTGAAAACTGCATTGGAGCATTTAAAGGTCAAAACAGAGCAGCAACAAAAAAATATAGCAGTGCCAGTGAAAGAAGGGGTATCGGTGGGTGAGACAGTGAAAATCACAGTGCTGGGGAGTGTAAAATTTAGGATTACTCCCAACAGAGGCCACTGAGAGAGATTGATATGATGGAATTGGCTTTTTCCAAGATTCCAACCAAAGAACTCTATAAATTACAAGTAAGTGTCATGCAGGAAATTCAGTCAAAAGCAAGATCTGACGTGGAAAACTTACAGTTGGCACAGGAAGACAACACCTCACTGAAGGAGGCACTTAACCAAGAAGGGAAAGAGAAGAAGATGGTGTAGCAGAAGGTGGATGAGATGGAAAACCATATCCACGTAGTTTTCCAAGCCATCTTGGAYAGCGAAGGAATACAAGGAGTGTCAGCGCAGGAGAAAATGCAGAGGATAGCATAGACGATGCAACATTACAAGGACCAAATCAAAGAGTTGGAGGAGCGCACAGTGCCCACAAATCCTCTAGGAATCAGAACACAAAGGGAGTGGGATGTGATAKATTCTGCAGGGAGCATCGCGCATAATATACACAGGATGACACCACTGTTGGAGAAGAGCACCCAACTATGGACACAACTTCTAGAGGATGGAAGCTTAAAATAGYTGCAAAGGAAGGAGGAAAAACTACACAYAKCCATAGCGATGTCAAACAGCAACAGAGAACAATGTCACTACCAGAAAAGATCAAAACTATCGCGGAGATGAAAACCTTACAAACAGAGGAAAAGGAAGTACAAGCACAAAAGATGTTGTGACAGGATCAGTTGGAGCCCCTGCAAGAAAAGACAGAACAATTGGTCGTCGAGATCAACGCAGCAAAATTGAGTGTAGATCACATCACAGTAGAAGGAGGAGAGTTTCTACAAAAACCAGTCACCACGCAGCTCGTGGAAGATATGGCTGAAAGGAGCAGCCAGGCTCGAGTGCAATGCCAGAGAATCACTGAAATGTATGACGCATTGGCGCAAGAAGTGACAGACATTGGAGTTAGGCAGTGACTCGAGACGATTCACGATGTCAGTGTTGGGGGCCCATTGGGCACACGCCCAATTTTGGGGAAAATCACAATGTGTAAGATAGATGTGCATGCAGGAAAAGAAGCACATGCAAGACAGATGTGCATGCAAGAAAAGAAGCAAGTGCAAGACATATGTGCATGCAGGAAAAGCATCACGTCCAAGACAAACGTGCATGCAAGAAAAGTAGCACGTGAAATACAAACGCGCATACAGAAGAGGAAAGCATGTGAGGCACGCATGTAAGAAGACCTATCCATGATATGGTTAGGGTTTTAGGTAAGAATATGTAATGGATGGTAATCCAAAAATGTGTATAAGTAGGTACCTAGGATGTCTAGGTTGGGGTTGGAATATGGTTCAGAAGTGGTTGGTTATTGTTCATTGTTACTATGTCGTTTGAAGCCAGAAGGACTATAAATTTGATTTGTTTTATAAGTTCTTGATATGGGGAGAGGAAAAAGGGTCTATCTTGAGGGTTAGATCATAGGATGAGGAGCCTGGTGTGATCTAGTCCACCTCATTGTAGATCTCGACCTGTCTTAGGAGAATTGTAATGCACATGGCGTTGTAGTTTTGGAAACCCCATAATAAAAGAGCAGAGCAACCAAATCTTTGTGAACATAGCCCAAGAGAGGTGAACCATGGTAGATCATGTGTTATGTGATTGAATATTGTGTATTTCCTTTAATGTCAATGATTAGATGTTAGATAAATGCATGAATGACTAGTTAGATCTGCTATTTTACATGCATGAATAAGAATGACAGGGTATTCAATATAAGTAGAATGTTAAAATAACAAATGAGGGTCATAGAGTTTAATCCCAGATCCCCACTCAATCCCAGGTTGCAATAAATTTAGCATTGCAACCACCAATAGAACTATCTCGGGTGAGACTGCATAGTGCACTCTGTGTACTACGTTTCCTTCTGGTTTAAAGGGTTTTTTTTGGAAACCATGGTAGAACTGAACCTAGGTCATCCCAAGAAAGGTAGCAAGATGAAGTAACCAACACACACATAAGCACATGGGAATTCCAATACAGTTTCCTCCTTATATACATATGCACTTCTATTTTTACTTGAAATCAATATGTTTCATGAGAGTTCACTCCCTTGCATACACCAATCTCAAAAATAAATTATGCCCACATGGTTTTCCTTCAAGAGAGCACACTTGCATACCTTCTCTTTCAACATATCTTGCAACATGATTTCCATATTAAATTCAACTACGTGGTTTCATCACAACCCACAACATAGTAAGCACGTTCAATGTCTTGCTCCAAAATTCAACTCTTTTGTGCATTCATAGACATGCACTTAGGTCACATCACTTACATTCCTTTACATAAAATTTAAAATATTTTTATTAGTCGAGTTATAAGCATAATAAGATTCATCTCTCATTCCTACATGATTCTTCTTTGTGCTATGGCTAATTCCCATTAGCCATTAAGAATCTTTCCCAATAGTCATCTTCTTCATTATAGGGAATAATTTCGCAATCTTTCAGGACAAGGTCCATCCTAAGACATTGGATGGTACCTCTCAGCCACATGCCTAAAAAATACATACAAGGATCAAGACAAGTATTTTTCTCAATATGTTCCTTATCCTTCCAAGTGTCTACTCTATCCAACATCAGCAAGCCAAACTCAACAATTTATTTCACATTTAGAATTTCGAAGGGTGTACATCTTCAAGTGACATCCTTCATGTAAGCTCACACTATCAAAGGGAGGTTCATCCTAAACATACAATTCAACCATGGATGTAGTCTTTATCTTGTCAGGGATTTCGAGTATGGCCATCACCGTATTACTCTCTCTTGGATAGTCAATCCTCAAATTTCTTCCATCACCAATAGATGGACCGACCATAACAGATTTCAAAATCAAATACCAAGTGTTGAGCTTTGTTTTTGGTGGCAATTATCCTTCATAATAAAACCTAATTTGGCCTTAATAAACCCACCATACACCACTTTTTCAATATTTTACCCTCATTTTGACCCAAAAATTCATCAAAAAGGTATTTCTATCGTTTTCTTTTAATTTGTGAATTTTAACAATTCTTGTGCATTGAAAAGTCAATTTTACCAGTTTTTACCAGAAAAATTGGGTTCCTGTAATTGCTCTGGCATTGTGATATTTGCAGGCTAGATGGAAAAAAACAAGAACATGGGTTTTGTTCCTAGCATTCACACCATGGATTTTGTCCTCTTAAAGCATGGGAAACAGCCCAGAAAGTCACCAATCCAAAATGAAAATATGATAATAGGAATATAATTCAGTTTTCTTCATGATTTTTCGAGATAATCACTCATGGTGTGTTGGATCCAACATTAATAAGAGGTCATTTAGATGTGTCATCTATCTAAAGACGATTTTGAGTTTTGTTAGTTATGAATAATGATGTATAAATATACCAAATATTGAGGCATTTAGGGGAGGATGAATTGCAGAATTAATGAATACAATGTATTGTTGAAGTTTTATGTGTAATATAAAGATCTTATTCTTCTCCATTTAGTTTTCTACTTCTGTGCATGTGTCATCTTGGAAGGTCCCCCATGTTTGGTTCATGCAACAACATTGTACAGTGGTGTGATTTTTCTTTGAAATTTATTTATCTAACATTATTTATTTTCTTCATTATTATTCTAGATCAGATTTATAGCAGTTTGGTTTTGGTTAGATTTCATTTGAATATTAATTTTGTTGATAAAAGTTAAAACTCAGTCCTATCTACCATTGATGACTTGAAAAGGATTTTTCAGGGTATTACTACAAATTTCCTCTGGCCATAATATCTTGTGGAAACAATATATCATGCTTCTTAACCAGTAGGAAATATTAAGTATTCATTTGATTGATTAAGATTGAAATTTGAATTAGGATTTTCTCATTTGAATGCATTTTCTCTACTTACTTGCATTTTTTCCCTTACTTGGCCTTGGCCCTCTTACTTGCATTTTTTTCCAAAGCATTGTTGACTAGCTCTTCTTAAAAAACCATTTTTTTGAAGATGTACGTGCCCTGCACCATTACTACCCGCGTACATACGCTTGATGCACCACTACAGCTCGTGTACATACGCATGATGCACCATTACAGCCCGGGTATACTTGAAAAAGTTCCAAGGAATTCGTTGAAATTGGCGGGCTATTGGTAGTTTCCCAACTAATCCACCTACTATAGCCCATCACCCAACCGAATAACCATCCCTTTGTCATATAAAAGGAGGTGTTGGGGTCTCATTTCACATCTAAGCATAAGAACAGTGAAACTCTGCCCGATTTCACTTCCCCTCCTTGCCCAAGACATTTCTTCCTTTTGTGAGAAATTTCCTCAGCATTCCCTCAATAACCCCTTCTTCCTCCATTTAACCCATTCACTTACCTAGAAGAGATCATAAGGTTGAGAGGAGAATTTCATACAAGGTGCACTTGGAACTTGGTGAAGAGGAGCCCGGACCAGGTTCCCAAAATGGTGGCCGACTTAGATTGTAAAGATATAATATTTGTGTTATTAATAAAAGAATTACATTTTCCTGTCCCAAATGATGGTGTCTTGAATACTCTTATTGATTTATGCTTGACATTCTAACATCTAACCCTAACTTATATATGGAATAGCATGATTGTAGTTTTATGTTTGTCAATATTTGGATGCAGGTCAGCCCTAGGAGGAGGCATGCAGTCAGTGGAACTTCCAAGCGCAAGGAGTTCATCACTAGACGTGGGATTAGAGGTATAGTTACCCGATCTCCTTTTTCCTTGCTTTCTTTATAGCACTTTGCCTCTGCAACTTGACACCTTGACCCATGGAGAAATTTCCCCCAAGTGTCCTTTTCCTACACATGTCTCCTTGCTCTGAGAATTAGTGTGTTCCTTGCACCTGGAACTATTATGCTTGCTTATGACACTCATTCCTCCTTTATAACGTAGCATTATTTTATTCCTTTTTAATCTCTTTAAAAAATTAAAAAGATAAAAAAATAAAATATCCAAAAAAGAGGGGACGGGAAATATGTATTCTTTTTTCGGCATCACAAAGAGTCGCCCTTGGACAAAGCACATCCTTTCATTTGTTCATCAAGCATTGGAATCTAGTATGACATTAGGAATTTGTTCTCGCTACATAGAGTTGTGTCCTCCTCCGTTTGGTTACTCTTMCAAACACATGGAGAGTTTGAGTTGTCTCCTGCATCATGAACTTATGTCAATGTTATGYTGCATGAGTCTGATCATCTTTCATTTTTTTTTCCAAGGGAAGTTTCACCCAACCTGAGTCGTCCTTTCTACAGTTTGTCTCTTGACCTCATGAGTCGGCCATCCCAAGAGTCTAGTCAAGTCCTGATTCAAAATCAATGAAGATCTCTACCTAATCATCAACATCCTCTTGTCTTTTCCCGATGAGCCGTCAAAGAACTCAGGGTAGTGAATTCATACACTCACATTGTACTCCTACCTGAGTTTTTAAGATCTTGAAGTTGTTGCTCGAGCTATGAATTCCTCATCTCCAGCCATCGAGCGTTGTTGGCTTCTTGAAGATGGATACTATATTTGTATATATTTGATTTTGAGATGTAGATCAACTGTGTATTGCTTGCAGCTACACTTTATATAGTTATATGACATGGATTTGCAGTGTATTTTATTGGCAGCCATGATTTATTAAATCTTGAGCGTGGGTATGCTCTCCTTGGAGAGACAATTGTTATTTTGCAGATGGCACCTCCCGAACTCTGGTTCTGGGCTCACTCGATTTTGTACATTGGTGAAGATATTGTAATTTATTTTAGCCATTAGTTTCTCTTCTAACCTCACACATTAGGGGGCATCTGTTATAACCCTAAATTGCTCTACACATGCATACATGGCCTTGGCCCTCTTACTTGCATTTTTTTCCAAAGGACTGCTGACTAGATCTTCTTAAAAAACCATTTTTTTGAAGATGTACATGTCCTACACCATTAATTCCCGG
>JASDQU010503604.1:75534-85577 GCA_032191745.1 Picea mariana
TATATTGCATATATCCGTGCATTATCTGCATCCATGACGGTACATAATGTGTTTCATATTTCATTTCTTAAGAAATATATATACATGATGCCAATCATGTAATTGATTGGAATGTGATTCAAGTGGAGCAAGAAGGTGTCTTGCAAGTGCATCTGGTGCACATAATGGACTGGAAGAGAAAACAACTCTGGAATCGAGTCATATGGCTTGTAAAGGTCCAATGGACCCAATACAGTCCAGAGGATGCAACATGGGAGCATGAGGATGCTATGCGAGAAGAATACCTACATATTTTTGAAGATTTTTGAAATCTTGTTGATGTTGTGTAAAGAATTGCACTGAGGACAGTGCAAAAATAAGGGGAGGGGATTGTAGTATCCCCAAGGATGAGTCCTTGCTGTAATTATGTTTATAGGCTAGTGAGACAAGTGTATATAAGTCGGTGGGCATTTTTGTTTATTAGGTAGGAGAACCTAGGTGTTAAAGGCTAGGAGCCTGATTTTGTATATGTAATTATGCAGATCATTAATAAAATATAAACATTGTTGCGTACAGATCGACCACGAAGAAAGAGTGATGGGGGACTAATATTCCACAAGGTTGGGTAAGGGAGGAGGCTAAGTGTGTGGGCCTAGGGGATAATATTGGGGGCTTACCTCTAAAGGGGATAATAATTTATTATTATTTCCTAAAGGCTAAGGTGGACAATTGATGAGTGTTGTCCTAAGTTCCTGGGAAAGGGGAACAAATGAAAATGTAGTGCATGTAGCTCCAGGAAGACAAGTGTCGACCTGGGCACATGCATTAAAAGATGATGAGTTGAGTCGTGTTGTGTTAGGGTCCTAACCCGCACATAGGTAGATCAATATATTCGGATGTAATAAAGGTAAATATTAATAAGGCCTTTCAATAAAATAGAATAAGGTGTATGTAAGAAGACCTAATAGAAGCTCTCGCTTCTAGCAGGATATTCCTCTAGATGCTTCTCTTGATAGACATATTTAGTATAAATAAGGGTTGAGGGTATGAAAACCCTAGCTTGGATATTATTGTAATAGAGCGCTACTCAATTGGAGGTTTCCCCCTCAAAGAGGCCCATGAACATTGCTTTCTGAATCAAAGTGCTATTTTTGTTGTTATTCTTATATCATTTATGTGTTATTGTGGAGATTATGCTAGTTATATTACTATTATTCTGTCATTTCTAGCATTTTATTTCTGTTCTGCATAATTTTTATATCTGGTATATTACAAGTGGTATCAGAGCACCTTCATTTGCAGAAATTGTGGGATTTTTTTTCTCAGGGTAGAGACGTATTCTGACGTCTTTAAGCCACAGAGATCTGTCGTTACACGCATAAACCCGTGGTTGAGGGATTCATACACACAAGAAATACAAGTGGTTCTTAAGTGCACATCTATTGGCCACCCTTGTAACCCCTATTGGTACCCCTTTGAGTGGTAGCGCATCAGACAACACCTGTGTATGGATTTACTTAGATTTATTGAAGCCCTCTTTGGATAAACTGATCGGCCGCCTGACTGCTATAATGCCACCGAGAACAACATTCGTGAAGATACTCTCTAGTACCTGGGTAGTCGGGTAGTACAGTTAAGGGTACAGTCTATCCTCCTTAGTTAGTGCCCTAATATATTGGGACGAGTACTACTATTGGACCCTGCACATATATTGGAGAGCTATAGCACAGGGAAAACCCTTGTCTGTAGAAGCCTTGAATACCTAACCCTTGGGGGACAGAAACATAAACAAATTAAAACAGACAAGATCTATTGTCACACAAATGTGTTTGGGCTGCCAAGTAAATACACATTTCTTTTTGGTTAATCATTTGGGGATTTCATCGCTGCAGTATTCTTCAAACCGGAGTATAACTCCGTCGGTGTAAAAAAAAAAAAAAGGTTCTGGAAATTTTTTCACCATTATTTGAGATCTATTCCATTGGATTCATCTCTTCTCCCTTATCACATTCATCCATAACATTTTTGGGAAAAAATTTTGACCCCACCCTCCCCTTTTTAGTTGACCCATCCTCATGGCCCATACCCATAGCCAAGACCTGGAAGCACACCTCAACACCTTGCAATCTGGTTTCCTTGAGACCCAAAAAGAAGTGAAACAACTCAGTGCTACTATTGCCTCCATCAATACATCCATCAATACAACCATAAATACAACCATGCATTCCTCAATGGAGGAAGTCAAAAAAGAACTGACCACACAGCTTGAATCTGTCTTTCCATCACTTTGCACCAAACTGAAGATCCCTACAGATGACCCTTTCTCTGACGCACCCCCAAAGACTGAAGGTGAACATTCCTCCCATTCCCATACCTTTCATTCCCGTCACTTTCAACGTGACCTACACCTTTCGATGGTGGATGTGACCAAATTTGATGGCTCGGACCCCACTGGTTGGGTAACCCAAATGGAACATTATTTCTCTCTATACGACATTACAGATGACTTGGCCAAACTCTAGTATGGTGTTCTCCATCTATATCAAGAACATTGGCAATGGTGGCAATAGAGAAAAACTTTCCGTCAAGGGTATATTGCTTGGACCCAATTTGTGACCGAGCTTTATGAACTCTTTTACACGGACACCAGCCATTTGGGTTGTTTGACAAAGTTGAAACAATCAAGAATAGTAGAAGACTTCATAATTTCCTTTGAGTGCCTGGCTTTTCGAACAGAGGGCATGAATGATGCTTTCTTTCGAGAGTGTTTTATTAGTGGCCTCAATGATGAGATTCAGGCCCATGTCCTCATTGCTCGACCCTCGAGTTGGGTGGAGGATACTAAAAGAGATAAAGAAGCACAATAGGTTGTATCCTCTCAAAACCGAAAATCCTCCTTTATCCCTCACCCTAAACCCGTAAATCCTACTACTCCCTCCACCCCATTAAAGATCCAAAAACTAACCAGGGATGAAATGGCTGAACACCAACTCAAAGTACTTTGTTATAATTATGATGACAAATATTTCTCGGGCCACAAGTGTAAGGAACAAAATATTTGTATGGCCATCTCTAAAGATATTTCAGAAGAGGATGTTGAAACTCCCCTTGTGTCTGAGTCCTCTGAAATCACTGACATAACCCCTCCCTCAGACACTCCCGAAGTGGAACCGGTCATTCCCCTCAATTCTCTCATTGGCTTCTCTGCTCCCCAAACCCTCAAGTTAATCGGTTACATCAAGCATATGAAGGTCATCATTCTGGTTGATAGTGGAAGCACCCATAATTTTATTCATCGCCACATTGCCCAAGAAACTCATTGCTACATCCATGACGTCAACAATTTCCAAATCATGATTGCGAATGGTGGTTCCATGAAATGTGGAGTCCACTGTGAAAATGTGCGTCTCCAAATCAGTGACTACAACCTAAAATCCCATATGTTTTCTATCGACATGGGTGGTTGTGACATTGTGTTGGGTGCAGACTGGATAAGAACTCTGGGTCCCATTCTCATGGATTTTAAGGCATTAACCATGCAATTCAACCAGAAAGGCCACCAATATAAATTCCAAGGCATCACTGCTGGTTCACCTAAGGTCATTAGTTCCCATCGCATAGAAAAGTTGCTCAAAAAGGTCATTCTGGTGTCATTGCCCAACTCCATGCGATACAATCAACAGAGACACCCCTGGTGCCACAAGACCTCCAAGCCCTCCTTTATAAACATCTAATTGTATTTTCCACTCCCCAAGGACTCCCTCCTTCCCATGGTGTTCATGATCATTCCATTCCCCTTGTACCCAGAAGCCTTCCTCCCAATATCAGTCTGTATCACCACCCCTTTTCACAAAAAAATGAAATTGAGAAAATGGTCCAGGAACTCCCTAATGCAAGCATTATCTGCCCTAGTACGAGCCCTTACTCTTCTCTTGTAGTCATGGTCCTAAAGAAAGAAAATTCTTGGAGAATGTGTCCTGACTTCCATGCCCTCAACAAATTGACCATTAAAGACAAATTTCCCATTCCTGCCATTGATGACCTCCTGGATGAATTGAGTGGCACCCAATTATTTACTAAATTTGATCTTCACTCGGGCTATCACTAGATACGTATGAAAGAGGTAGACATTCCCAAGACAACCTTTTGAATTCATGAAGGCCACTATGAGTTTTTGGTCATGCCCTTTGGCTTGTGTATTCCCCCTCCACCTTCCAAATCCTGATGAATCATGTCTTTCATCTCTTTCTCCGTCATTTTGTCGTAGTTTTCTTTGATGATATCCTCATCTATAGCAAAGCCTAGACAGACCATCTTACTCATGTGGATCGAGTTCTCCATCTACTCTCTCAACACCAACTTTTCCCGAAACAGTCTAAATGTGTTTTTGGTGCCTCAGAAGTAGAATACTTGGGTCATCTGGTTGGCAAGGATGGCATCAGAGTGGATTCGAAAAAGATTGAATCTATGCAAGATTGGCCGCACCCAAAGACTCTCAAAATCTTGCATGGATTTCTGGGCTTAAAAGGGTATTATCACAGGTTTGTTAAGAATTATGGAAATATTGCAGCACCTCTCACTACTCTCCTAAAAAAGAACTCTTCCACTTGGACTTCAGTCGTGGCTCAATATTTTCAAACCTTGAAGATGACCATGTGCACCACTCTGGTTCTGGCCCTTCCTAATTTCACAAATACCTTTGTGTTAGAATGCGATGCCTCGGGGAAAGGAATCGGTGATTTCCTTATGCAAGAGGGTCAACCTTTGACCTTCACCAGCAAGCAACTATCTGAAAGGAATCTGGGAAAACCTATTTATGAAAAGGAAATGTTGGCTATTCTACATGTCGTTGATCTGTGGCACCCTTATCTCTTGGGGAAATGTTTCCAAATTAAGACAGACCATCAAAGCCTCAAGTACTTTCTAGAACAACGCATTTCTTCTCAGGATCAACAAAAACGGGTGACTAAGCTCTTTGGATATGATTATGAGATCATTTACAAGAAGGGAAAAGACAATGTGGTGGTGGATGCACTGTCCCGAAAATATGAAGAAGAAGGATCCCTTTCTTCTCTTTCCTTCATTGTACCAGATTGGCTCCAAGCGGTGCACCAGGAATGGCTACAAGATCCCAAAAGTTCGCATCTGATCTTGCAATTGCAGACCAATGCTCCAGCTCCCCCAGGGTACTCTTGGATCTGGGATGAACTTTGATACAAAGGCTGTTTTTATTTAAGCAAACAATCAAATCTTAAATCCATGGTACTTTCTGATCTTCATGCTACACCCACAGCGGGGCACTCCGGGTTCACCAAAACCTATGACGGATTCAAACGTTCTTTTTCTTGGGATGGTATGAAATAGGACATCCATAATTTTGTCGCTAAATGTAAGGTGTGTCAATGCAACAAGGGAGAAATAGTCAAATCTCTGGGCACACTACAACTGCTTCCAATTCCACCTGCTATTTGGAAGGATATCTCTATGGACTTTATTACCGGCTTACCCAAATCGGGAAATAAATCAGTCATAATGGTGGTTGTGGATCTCCTTTCCAATTATGATCATTTCTGCACTCTTCAATACTCATTTATGGCATCCACGGTGGATAAAATTTTCATGGAACAGGTCTTCAAGCTTCATGGCATGCCACATTCTATTGTTTCTGATCATGACCCGACTTTCACAAGCAATTTTTGGCAAGAACTGTTTAAGCTATAGGGCACCCAATTGCATCTCAGCATAGTTTATCATCCCCAGACTGATGGTTAAACGAAAGTTGTCAACAAGTGTTTGGAAACATATCTGAGGTTTTTTGCCTCTGAAAATAAAAATTAGTGGGCTCAATGTTTACCCCTAGTTGAATGGTGGTACAACACTTTCTACCATACAACTACACGTATGACTCCTTTTGAAGCGGTATATGGACAGAAGCCCCCTTTAGTTCTCTCATACTTACCGGGCATCTCGAAGGTCCAGGCAGTTGACCAAACACTTATAGTTTGAGAGAATATTCTTCGTACCCTTAAAGAGAACTTGGTCATGGCACAAAATCGCATGAACCAACAAGCAGATCAAGGTCGCTCTGAACATCAATTTGCAGAAGGGGATCAGGTGTTTCTGTGACTGCAACCATACAAGAAAACTTCCCTCAAGGTTGAGCATTGTCAGAATCTAGTGCCCAAATTTAATGGCCCTTATACAGTTCTCAATCATGTGGAACAAGTCACCTATCAGTTAACTCTTCCCAGTCAGTCGAAGCTACATCCTGTTTTTCATGTTTCATGCTGAAAGAAGGTGATTGGAACTAGGTGCCAAATTCAAACCAACCTTCCTGAGTTACCTGAACAAGGATCCATTTGGATATATCCAGAAGTAGTTTTGGACCAGCATGAGCATCGCCTCTGTCAGATAACCATCAAGGAAGTGATATTCCAGTGGAAAGATACAACTCCAACAGATACCACTTGGGAACCAACTACTATTCTGCAGCAGTTTCCACATCTCAAGCCTTGAGGAAAAGGTTGTTTTTAAGGGGGCGGACATGTTAGGGTCCTAACCCGCACATGGGTAGATCAATATATTCGGATGTAATAAAGGTCAATATTAATAAGGCCTTTCAATAAAATAGAATAAGGTGGATGTAAGAAGACCTAATAGAAGCTCTCGCTTCTAGAAGGATCTTCCTCTAGATGCTTCTCTTGATAGACATATTTAGTATAAATAAGGGTTGAGGGTATGAAAACCCTATCTTGGATATTATTGTAATAGATAACTGCTCGACTAGAGGTTTCCCCCTCGAAGAGGCCCGTGAACATTTCTTTCTGAATCAAAGTGCTATTTCTGTTGTTATTATTATATCATTTTTGTGTTATTGTGGAGATTATGCTAGGTATATTACTGTTATTCTACCATTTCTATCATTTTATTTCTATTCTATATACTTTTTATATCTAGTATATTACATGTTGGGGGTTTGTTTTGTGGATTTTGGAGATTCTCCAACCACTTTCTAATCGTGAGAGAATCCTCCCGGTTGCACTGTGCAGTTTTCCTGTAACCTCAGCCTAGTCTAGAATTCCCTTGCCTTGGGTGGAGCTTAGTCCCATCTCAGGGGTGACCCAATGTTGAGACTGACACGCAGTGTGGTCTAAGGTTGGGAGGTTCTTGGAAGGTCTACATGTTTTTGGTGGAGTTACTACAGTTTCAAAGATAAATATCATTATACAGTTTCAAAGATAAGTATTATTATGTTTTTAATTTCAATTAAAATGCATGTTTGTGATGCTTGTAATATTATCATGTATTCCATTGCAATGATATTTATTGTTAATTTTGTTTAAGTCTGTATGATGGAAATGAATCTATGTTAAATGAGTTAATTTGATTTAATATGCATTATATATATAAATTTATGGGAATGTTCCACGTAGTAGCATTTCCCAACAGTGGGGTTGATGGTCAGGGACGTTAATAATTGGTATCAGATCTTTAAAGTTTAAGTTAAGGTTGTGTTGGTAGAGTTGCATGGCCTGTTGGTGGCTGGGGATGTTACATAATAAATGTCTCACCAGCCTATAAAACACAACATATACACAAAGGCTCACTGGCCTCAAAATCATGTGCACTTAAGTTGTTGTGCGTGGTATTTGGAATGCACACACTTCCTCATTTTACTGGGCAGTACATGTGCGCACTATACCATGGAAGGTGCATACAAAAATGATATCAAACATCTCACTATCTTACTTACATTTGTATTTACATTTAGAATTGGGTTCGGCCTAGCGGTGTTACAATCCCCTCCCCTTATTTATGCATTGTCCTCAGTGCATTATGTACACATATACAAATAAAATTTCATAAATCCTCAAAATGATGCAGGTATTCTTCCCGCATTACATCCTCATGCTCCCAAGTAGCGTCCTCAATACCGTACCAAGTCCACATGACCTTTATAATCCCTATGGCTTGATTCTAGAGCTGTTTGATTTTCCTGTCCAGAATGCATACCAGATATACTCGGAAAGCACCTTCCTGCTCCACCTGAATCAGCTTCCAATCAATAACATGATTAGCATCAATTATATATTTATTGAGAAATGATACATGGAATACATTATGAACAGACATATATGCAAGAAATGTAATCGTATAAGCCACTGGACCAATTCTCTCTAGGATTAAAAATGGCCCACAATAGCGAGTTGCAAAATTTGAACAATTTCCCAACTTCAGGAAACTTATATTGGATTTCACTTTCAAGAACACATGGTCCCCAACTTTAAATTCCGTATGAGTTCTGCCTTTATCAACATAGATTTTCTTCCTATCTTGGGCAACCTTTATTTATTTTTATTTTTTTATCAATTGCTCCTCCATTTCCCTAAGTAAATCTGGCCCAACGACTGCTCTATTTGTTGGGTTATCCCATCTTACCGGTGTGTTGCACTTCCTTCCATAAAGTGCCTCAAATGGTCTCATCTTTAGAGATGTTTGGTACCCATTGTTATAAGAAAACTCTACTATGTGTAGGTAGTCTTCCCATTTTGATGGTTTATCCATCATATACATCCTCAACATATCCTCAATCAATTTATGCACCCTCTTTGTTTGTCCATCTGATTCTAGATGACAGGTTGTACTAAAATTCAATTTTTTTCCAAATCCATTAAATATTCCCTTCCAAAAATTTGAGGTAAATTTTGGATCTCTGTCAACCACAATTGTCTTGGGTATGCCATGTAATCTAGCAATTTCTCTCATATAAATATCAACAATGTTGGATGCCTTGTGAGTGAGCTTAACTGGAATAAAATGGGCAACTTTAGTAAGCTTATCCACCACTACCATGATAGAATCATGTTGCTTGTTTGTTCTGGAAAGTTTGGTGATGAAATGCATTGTTACAACTTCCCACTTCCACTCAGGAATGGGTAATGGATGTAGCAAACCAATTGGATGTCTATTCTCGGCTTTGACCTTTTGACATTCCAAACATTTGGCAATAAAATCAACAACTTCTTTCTTCATTCTTGGCCAATAATATTGGCTCTTGACAACTACAATAGTCTTCTGATAACCTGGGTACCTAGCATAATGTACATTATTCATTTCTCCCAATATCAGATTTTTCAATTCATAGGAATTTGGTACATAAATTTTTCCCCTGTACTTCAAAATTTCACCATTATCTAGTTTGTATTCTTCAATTTTTTGTTGCAAATTACCTTGTTGTAAATTTTCCACTAATTCCTTGTATTGGAAATCTAATTTTGTGGCCTCTAAATTTTTGTCTTTCAAATCTGATTGGTACATGGTAATGGTTGTAGCATGCAATTCATGCACTCTTAATTTGAGTGCATCAACCACTTTGTTCTCTTTCCCATTGATATGCTTTATATCAAAGTCATATTCACTTAGAAATTCTAGCCATCTGCTTTGCCTAGCATTTAGATTAGGTTGATCAAATAAATATTTCAGACCATTATGGTCTGTCCTGAGCTCAAAAATTTTCCCCATGAGGTAGTGTCTGCATTTCCTCAAGGCATGCACTATGGCTGTCAACTCCAAATCATGAGTGGCATAGTGTCTTTCATTATCCTTCAACTTCCTTGATTCATAACATATAACAAACCCATTTTGACTGAGGACTCCACCGAGTCCTTCTTTACATGCATCTATGCATACAATGAATTCTTCATTTAGGTCTGCAATCCTTAATATTGGAGCACTTGTTAATAATTGCTTCAAGTGTTGGAAAGTCTCTTCACAATCCAATGTCCACTAAAACTTCACACCCTTCTTTTGTAAGGAAGTGATTGGGTGTGAAATATTTGAGAATCCTTGAATAAATATCCTATAGTATCCTATAAGGCCCATGAATGATCTGACCTCTATCACATTCTTTGGCACTGACCATTCTATAATGGCTTCTATCTTCTCAGGATCCATTGCTATCCCATCCTTTGAAATTATATGTCCCAAATTATGAATTTTCTTCTGATAAAATGAGCACTTGCTCAATTTGGCATAAAACTGATGATCCATTAATACTTGCAACA
>JASDQU010503604.1:123357-139485 GCA_032191745.1 Picea mariana
GTCTAATCTACAGTTAATTCCTATCTAACAGCATTAATTCAAATAAATGCCTTCCTATCTGCTAATACAATACAACTGCGCTTGCTTTGAATGCCTCCTCCAAACGACGACGCAACAGTCTCCAAAGCATTTCAAAACGTGTGTGCTGGCACTGTCCAGCTGTAGGTTCTTTCTCTGTGCGCGCTGGCTCGCTTGATGACGTGTAGATGCTCCTGCATCAGACTAACACAGTAATAGATATTGGTACCATATCAACTCAGAGTTGGTACTGGATCAGCGTAGAGTTGGTACCGTATCAGGCGGAGTACCATAATAGAACAGTTTAATGTTGCACTACCAGACCAGCGGAAGTACCGGACGAATCCTAAATATGAGTACCGAATGCGATAATTCCTTGTCATGAAGATTCTTGAAGTAATCAAATTAATTAGAAGAATAAAGAACAATCATTTAGTCTGAATTAATTAAGAAATCAACCAAATCATGCGATTAACATCGGTTACCTCATTATTCATATAAATAAGGTCAAAAGGTAGGTTTGTGAAAGAAATAGACAACATATGCATATGTCAGAGGTAAAATTGACCAAGATAGAAGATAAGATAGGGTAATATGGGTGTCAAAACGGAGACCGAACATTCCCCCCATGCTTAAGTCATTACATGTTCCCATGCAAGAATGTCAAAACTGGTACTCAAATTTTTTCAAAATTGAAATTGTCTTCCATCCTATCTGAACATCATTTGTCTGGTTGTGGAACATTGAAACCATATGCCTCACTTTTAAGCTCCTTCTTAAAAACCTTGGTGTACTGGATCAAACAAAGAACTTTGTTAATCTTAGTAGAGACTTCTTCTTGTGCATCCTATAACATTTTATTATATTCTTTCAATTGTGCATTTTATGCCTTATTGTTCCTATCTAAAACTTGATACTCTGTAACCTCTTGTTTTAACTTCTTATTTTGTTTTGTAAGTTTCCAAACCTTGAATACCAACTTCTTCTTGCTCAAGATGGAACTGACAGGAACAGATATGGTTGCTTTCTCAATTACCTTGCCTCGGTCTTTCACCTCCTTCCTTAAACCTCTTAAGGTCTCTGTTACTAACCCCTCAGTATCATTAATCATTTCTCCATAGAAACTTTACTTCTTTGGAGAAGTCAGAATATCAATAGGATCCTTTGGAAAAGAAGCCACATATGGAATTATCATTTGTTTATCCATGCTTCTTTTAGTTCTACACATTGGATGTGAGGATTCCTTAGATGTACTGACAGGAGTAGATGTTTTCCCAAACAATTTTCTCTTCTTTATTGTAGGAGTAGATGTAGATCTCATAACCTATTGTTCCTGCACAAATTTTGTTTTTACCTTAGAGGACTGAGGTGTCAGCTCTGGAGTTTACTTCTTTTGTACCTTCTTCATTTTTACTCTAGGGGATTGAAGAGAAGGTATGTAATTCTTCTCTTTTTGTACACTTTTTGTTTTTACCCTAGGGGGTGGAGGTGTATATACAAGAGTTGGCTCTTTCTACACATTCCTCATTTTAGGCTTCCCCCTACTTCAAATTTTCACTTCAAGAGTCTTCTCCAACTTACTAACTGGATCTTGAGGAAACTCAATAGTTTCCTTAGGGGCACCATATGAAACTTCATATTGACCATGTTTCTTCTTTTTTTACCTCTCACTTCATGGAAATTGAATTCTATGGATTGAGGATGGACTTGGTTCCTTATATTGGGATAAAATCTCCTTCCTGAATGTAGTAGGATCCTATGGAATTTGTTCTTCTGGCACATCCTTCTTTTGAAACTTTCTCCTGCTTTGAATATTTATTTCATGGGCCTTCTCTAAATTGATAACTGGATTTGGTGATAATTCAATAGTTCCCTTAGGATCACTATCTAAAAGTTCACCTTGCACAAAGTTCTTTCTTTTCTACCTCTTACTATGTGGTAATTTAGTTTTAGGGACCAGGGTTGGACTTGGTTTATGAGATTGGAAGGTCCTCTTTCTTCTGGATGCAGTAGGCTCCTCTATCATAACAGACTTACCCTCATCCAATCTATCAACATGTTGGGATGAACTAGGTGTAACAACAACTTCTTCATTTCCTAAATTCTTCCCTTTGCTTTTCCTTTCCCTTGTCTTTCTATTGGACCCCTCACTACATCTCTCTATTTCATGTTCTTCTATAGATTTAGAAACTCCCTCTTGAGCAAAATTTTGTTGAAGGATTTGTTTCCAACTACTCCCTTATTTTCTCAATGTATGGACAACCAATAATTTCATTAAGCCATGTTGATGGATAATAGTTTTGGGTTTCTTAGATGCTTATTTAACTCCCATGACCATTTTGTGTAGACTCATCTAGAGGAAATGGGGAAAGTCAATTCGTGGCCCACCTTCAAAGTGAGACAAAAGTTTTAAATGATATAAGAAGGTCACGACATACCTCCCTTAACAAGTGAGAAACCTTTGCAGGATGATGAACATTGTCTAGTACTCTTCCTTAATACAAATCCGAGGAATACCTTTGGTCCAATCGGAATCCTGGTGTTCCATATTTAGAAACGTTTGACAAAGAGTTATGTCGATGATCACCCCCTTAAAATATTTCTCTCTAGAGGAAGGCAAGCCTGTAGGTTCCACTATGGTGTCCTCTGTAATTTTTAAGTTCATCTTCCCAAACTGGAAAATATCGTTGTCATAGGTCCAAGCAAAAGCAAGAGATACCCCCCCATGATAACCTTTGAATTTTTCCAAAAATGGAACCTAGTTGGCCTGTTCAAAATTTTCGTTGCAAGCTTGGTATTCCTGCATCTCCCTATATAATTGGAACACTGTTTCATGTCTATCAACCCCCATGTTGGCTCTAGAGCAATTCTACCAGTGTATATGGCCATAGGACGAAGAACGAAGGTTTAGTACTGGAACAAATCAACACGTGATAGAGTACCAGAAGGGTACAGAGTGTGAAAATAGTATGAAGGGACAAAACAAAGTGTAAATGGAAATTGTATGGAAAACAAACAAGTAAATAACACTCATCTGGATGGCTTCACCATCTAGAGGAGCGTTATAAGTTGGAATTCAGATTACAATGGTCAATTTAGTGGTAATGATTGTGAGGTAAGGTAAGTCATATCCATGAATAACTTAAACACAATCATATGGAGGTTTGCATCAAATCGTGTTCATGGTAATGTTGGGCAATGATTACAGGAGATATGGTCAATGTGACCAGAATTCACAGTTATGCAATCGTTTGATGCCATCATGACCAGAAAAGAATCATGGATTTGACATGCATTAGGACAATGTTTAAATAAATCATCCACATGGCGTGAAGTTGAATTATGGCACTATGATGTTTCTTCACCATATGAATAGAGGTCTTTGACCATGAGAATGAAATTGGTCCTTTTAAAGGTATAATTACTTCATACTCTCAACATATTATGACCAGTCCATCAAAAGCTTCCAGTGCATATGAGTTATTTCTTTAGTAGGAAATACCCTCGAGATTTCATAAGGTCATGGTAGGGAATTCGTAATAATTAAGGAAAGGAAGATGCATGAGAGTAACCACGTGTCTATTACATAATCAATATAATTCTTTAATAAAAAAGGATAAAATAGTGAGGTTATACCTCTTATTACCTGAAACATTTGTATAAAGAAAAAAAAACTTTGAGTATAGAATAAGAATTACCAAAACTTCATCACCAATACTGGATCATAACTTAGTACCGAACCACTGTAGAAAATTGTTGTAGTACCAAACCAACATAGGCCTTCTCCCTCAGTACCAGATGAACACAAAGGTGAATATTGTTGCAGTACCAGAACAACACCGACACTTTACCAGTACAGTATGAACACAGAGAGAATATTTGCAGTACCAGAACATCACAGAGATGTTATATAGTACCGGATCACCACAAAATTTTATTCTGATACTCAAGGAAAATTGGATAAGGTAGCTGGTGGTGTATTCTGTAGACTAGAACTTGTAGGATGCATTTAGTAGAAAATACTGGAATTTCCTTTTGCTATGAAAGAGAACATGTGATTTTATTCTATTGAAGGACCATATAGGTAAAACAACAAACAACACCTCATACATAAACTCTGAAATTGCAGGGGAACTGTCAGAAAATGAGGCAAAAGAATTCAATGACTGGGCTCCAAGCTCTTTAACAAGAAGGTACTCTGTAGCTGAACAACCTCATGTTAAGATTCATAATCCTCCTCTTTTTCGAACCAAGTTGATCATTGCTTATGTTTCCACTTCCATTTTATTATAAAAAAATAGCCCTAACTACTACTATTCTGTGGATTTTTCTCGAGCCCAGATTAGTTAATGCTCGCCAGTGTTTTCGATTTTAAGGAGTCTGAAAAACTTAAAGAAAACTCTATCTACTTTCCTATGAATTTTTCTCGAGCCCAAGCCAGTTCCTGCTCACTGGTGTTTTCAATTTTTAGGAGTTTGAAAAACTTAAAGAAATCTCCATTCACTGTCACGTGAATTTTTCTCCAGCCCGGGCCAGTTCCTACTCACCTGTATTTTCAATTTTTAGGAGTCTGAAAAACTTAAATAAAACTCCATTTATCTTCTTTTCCATAAATGATCTACTAGGGCCGAATAAATGGATAAACCTACATCTAGTTGATGTCCTCCTTATTCATTTATCTACATGAGAACACAATCAAATTTATTTTTTTCTTAGTAACACAAAAATTTCTATCTAATGACAGACCTATTTACAGATATGTACAGAGCCAAATCAATTCACACAACATACTTACTGTGGTGGATCAGCGGGATGAGAAGTCCCCTTTCTTACCAATTGCATTTCATAATTTTGAAGAACATGCATGATAAAATCCTCTTTGGATAGAGGCTTATGATAAACCTTCAATCCATGTCCATTCACGACAAAGGAGGTCTGATTCTCATCAATAGTATTTATATTAATTGAACCATTGTTGTAAACCATATCAAATTCATAGAGTCCCAACCATCTAGTAGATAATTTACCTTTAAAATTATTGAACCTACTATCATATAGTAGGGCCCAATCACCTGAATGAAAAGACTTTTCCTTGATGTAATTGTCATTCCATTTAGTCCTTTGTTCTTGTATAAGGGTATTCCTTTGAAGAGAAAATTTTCTGATCTCATCAAACTCATTCAACTGGAATATCCTCTGTTTTTGAGCTTCCTCCAAATCCATCCCTAATTGCATGGAAGCCCTGAAGGTTTTCACTTGAAATTCTATGGGAAGCAACACCTGCTTCCCATATACCAACTCATAAAGTGTATGGTCTATTTTGTTTCTCCAATATTTTCTATAGGCCCATAAGGCCTTAGGAAACCTATCAACCCATTATTTATGATGTAGCTAAACAGTGTTGGTAAGAATAGCTTCTATCACATTGTTAGTTGATTCCACCTACCCATTTTCTTGAGGGTGATACGATGAAGAGTTTCTATGTTAAATTTTATACTATTTAGTAATAGATTTGATCAAATTGGATGTGAATTGGGTTCCTTGGTCGGTTACTATTTCTCAAGGCACACCAAAGAGAGTGAATATTTCTTAAAAAATAAAATCTACAATAGATTGTTCACTATTAGAATATAAAGCTTTAGCTTCCACCCATTTGGTCACATAATCCGTGCAGACCAGGATGCACTTCTTCCTTTGAGACATAGGGTTAATGGGTCCTACAAAATCCAAAGCCATTTCTCAAAAGTTTCAATTACTACCTGATCTTGGAGAGGCATCTTATCAACTGCGGTAGGTTTTCCCATCCTCTGACAATCATCAAAGCTGGCCACATACTTCTTTGCATCCTTGAAAATAGTTGTTCAATAGTAGTCGAACTTTAATATCTTGTATGTTGTTATTTTATCAGCAAAATGGCCTCCACATGGACCATCATGAAAGGATTTTAATATATCATGCATCTAATCCTCTCGGACACACCTTCTGATCACCAAATTAGGCCCAGTATGGTATAAACAATCATCATGCCACATGTAATTGACACTCAACTAGATAATTCTCTGTTTTTCTTAGGAGGAAAGATTCTAAGGTAGATTTCATGTTACAAGATAGTTGGCTAAATCTAAATACCAAGGGATGTAAGTAGAAATAGAAAATAGATTCTCAACTAGAAAATTGTCATATACCGATGCATTATCACCTATATGAATGAGTCTAGACAAGAAATCAACAACTAAATTATCTCTTCCAGGTCTATCAATGATGGTGATATTGAATTCTTGCAGTAATAGAAACCATCTAGTCACTCTAGCATTTGTGACAGGTTTGTTCATAAAACTTATTATGGCTTAGTGGTCTATATGTACAAAAACTTCAAACCCTGTTATGTAGTGTCTGAACTTACTAATGGTATGTACTACTAACATGAATTCGTTTTCAGTGACAATGTAATTTACTTCAGTAGGTGAAATATTTTTGCTGACAAAGTATATAGCATATGGAACCTGTTTTTCCCTTTGTCCTAAAACAACCCCCAAAGTTGTATATGAGGCATCCATACAGATATGAAAAGGAAGAGACCATTTTGGTCCTCTTAAAATAGGGGCACTTGAAAGCTTTGTTTTTAAAATTTCAAAAGAAATCTGACATTGTTCATTCCAACAAAATTCAGCCTCTTTTGCTAACAGTTTGAACAGTGGGGCGGCTAGGCTTGTAAAATTCTGAATGAACCTCCTATAGTAACCAACATGCCCTAAAAATATTCTAACTTATTTTTGTGAGATAAAGATTTTGATTTGAGAAATGATGTTAATCTTGGCAGGGTATACCCTTATTCTGGTACCGGAGATGTGATGACCTAAAAAAATTCCTTCAGTCATAATCATTCTATATTTTTCATGACTAAGGAAAATGTTGGTCTCTTTACACCTGATCAATACTTTCTCTAAATTGTCCAATGCTTGATGGAAATCATCAGGGATGATTTTAAGGATGGAAATTTATTTTAAAATATAGAAACCTTGGCGAATCTTACTAATCCTTCATATGCCAACTATAAATGATTGGCGATATTTTTGTAAAAATATTCAAATTTATAAGGATTTTATATAGTTTTTATAAACTTTTGGCGATTTTTAAGGTAAAATAATTTTATCCTATAGAATTTGGGTGAATCATTTTTAAAATAGAGAATCTCGTTTTTGGAAAAACCATGGAAAATTATCCCATGTGTGAAATTTAGCCCCTAAAATCATCCCTGGAAATCATCCTCATATCCTATGAATTCATCCATGTAGACTTCTACATAGTCATAGGTCAAATCAGATAAAATGGCCAGGACAACCCTTTGAAAGGTTGTAGGGGAATTACACAAACCAAAAGGAAGAACCATATAAGAATAGGTACCCCATGGGAAAGTAAATGTGGTTTTTTCCTGATCTTCTAGTGAAATTTAGATCTGATTGTAACCAATAAACCCACCCAAGAAAGAAAAATACCTCTTCCCAGACAAAGTGTCCAAGACCTAGTTTATGAAAGGAAAAGGAAAGTAATCCATGTAGGTAGTCTTGTTCAATTCTCGAAATTCCACACAAATCCTCCATTTACCATTTTTCTTAGGGACAATAACTAATGGGGGTACCCACTTGCTATCTGAAATAGGGTAAATAAAATTGGCATGCATGAGTTTTTGGAGTTCTTCTTTCACTATGTATTTTAAGGTTGGATTCATTGTTCTTTGGGGTTGCCTAATAGGTCTAATTTTGTAATTTGTGTAAATATGATGTGTACAAGTGTCTGGGTGAATTCCTTTCATGCCAGAGTAATCCCATGCAAAAACACCAGATTGTCCTTGAATCATTTGAATCAATTTTTGTTGTTGATATGTTTCTAAGATAGCATTGATATACAAGGATTTTCCAGAACTGATTTCAATAGTCTAGACAATTGATTCTTTCCCTTAATCTATTTTTTAAATGGTGGACACTGTAGAGGTGGAGAGGTGCCATATTTCCTGAAATTCAGAGTTGAAGATATGGGTATATTCTGGAAAAGATTGAGGGTATTCAATGCATTTGGTATCAGCAAAAAATATGCTTAAAATATGTTCTTTAGTTTTCTCTTGAAATCCTTTTACTTGCTTGAGTGTTAACAAGGGCTGAGTATAGTCCTCTTCCCCATAGGGATTCTCCAACTAGAAAGGAAATTCACTGGTTGGTTGGGCAGGAGGAAAGAGAATAATTTTTTGACTTTGGATCCCATTGGAGATTGTCATCTCTCCAGACCGACAACTAATAAATACATCAGTGGTGGTCAACCAAGGTTTGCCAAGCATCACTGGATGTCCTAGTTTGGAGGATTTAGGATGAATCACCAAGAAATACATAGGGTACTCCCAAGAGGCCAAAGTGATTGTTACATCATCTATACTTGCTGTTGGAATGATAACTGATTTTTCTGCTAATTCCAACAAAGTTTGCATTGGTCTTAGGTGATTTAGTTGCATCATTTTCATGGTGTCAACCAACATAGGATTTATTGCTTCTCCTAGATCAATAAGTGTGTTTGGAAAATAAACACAATTAATCTCTATGGTTACCATTGGATTTACTGGATCATTATATTTAAATGGAATTTCTTATATAAATTCTGATAATTGTCCAACCACCTGTATAACAGGAGGCTCCTTCCCCTTCCTCCCTGGATTTTTAATGCAAAGATCCCTTACAATCTTAGCATAAATAGGAATGTCCTTGATGGCTTGAAGTAGGGCAATATTTACACATATGTTTCTAAGTTCAGTCTCTAGATTATTCTCTAGAGGTACCTCATATTTCTTCACAAGCAACATTTTTGGATAAGGGGGAGGATTAGTTTTCTAAGGTATTTCTGATGGATGAGGAATGTGAAGAGGAATTTCCTATTATACAGGGGTGTCTCTTTATTCATCTGATTGGTTATCCATTTTTTCTTCTTCTTCACCTGCTTGGTTATCTACTTGTTCTTCTTCTTGAATAACCACAATAGGATTTGGTTTATTTAAAACACTCCCTGATCTTAATTGAATTACATTAAATGAAGCAGGAGTTATCACATAAGTGGGGAATGTTTTTACTTCAAGATTTTGTGCATGTTGTGTAGGTCTATTGTTTTGATTAAGAATGGGCTATGCAAGAATAGGGATAGGCCGAGGAGGGTTTGGGATAGGTGCAACTTGCATTTGTTGCTGCAGATTTGGGTTCGTAGGAAATATAAGTTGTTGTTGCAATTGTGGAGGTGGAGGGAGAGCAGGTGGATTAAATCCTGGTAGCATTTGAGAGATATTGGAAGGGTATTGTGGGTAAGTGGGAATGGTTTCTGGCTAAAAGGTAACATTCCCATATGCAAGTCCCCTCCATCATTGTTTCTAAGGGTGGATTTGTGGTTTTTGAGGAGACCGTTGAGGGTAAGGAATTGGAGGTACCCATTGTTGTTGTGAATATTGTGCAGTAGGATATAAAAACATATTAGGATTTTTCTTTCCTCATACCCTCTTAGGGGGATATGATGTTTCCTGAGGTTCCCCCCCTCCCTTTAAAATGGATTTTAGTCTAGGTAAAGAAAGGCACTCATTGATAGGGTGATATTCTGTACAAAGGCCACAGATTTCGATAACATTAATAGGAAATTCCTTTTCAGGATTCCTTTTCCTACACCGTGGAAACAAAATTACCAAAGTAACATTTTCTTCTTCTTGTTCTCTTTCGATTTTAATGGTATCAAGTTGGGTGTTGATGGTGTTGAGGATGTATTGTTTTAAGTTTTCTAGTAGATTCCCCAATTCTATCCTAGTAACACCTCATCGTGTGGGTTTAGTAATTTTTTTTATAGGATCCCTTACACTTTTTCATGTTTTGGCTTGGCTACGAGAGTATCTTTTACAATACTCTGCAATGTCTGCAAACAACTTTTGATACACATCTCCATAACTCATGAGGTTTAGTACCTAGATACAGTCATCCCTTATACATTTTAGGAATATGGTCCTAACTGTGGCTATGTCTAAGGAAAATTGTTTTGTATTTTGATATTTATATAGGAACATCTCTAAGTAATCTTCCAAACTTTCCTCCTCGGACTGCTTCATTTTAAATATGTCATTCCTAGCATCCCTAGGTCTGTAGTAGTCTTGATATTTCTGGAGGAAAGTCTCCCTCATGCCATCCCAAGTTAAAATAGTGTGTTATCCTAGGCTCATAAACCACCTTAATGTTGATTCTTAAGTGTGGCTGGAAAGAGTTTTAGTTTTTGTGCATTATCAATGTAATTATAACTTCTACATAGTATATCAAATTCAAACAAAAATGAATCGGGATCTTTTGTTGACATACCATGGAAATGAGGTAGTGATGAAAGTGGATTATTCTTCATAGAAAAATCTTTGGTAATGTCTAATATTGGGAATCCAAATGTCTCTATCTCATTTTTTGTATTTCCCTCTTCATCTATCATATCTCCAAATAACACATTATAGGGTGTTGGTGATGTCTCCCCACTAAGTGATGGTTCAACTACTAGGTTGTTTGGTATATCAAATTGTTCCAATACCTTGTGTGTTGTCCCAATGGAATATGAAACCTCTTCTACCACTACCTCTATCTCTTTTCCAACCCTTCCTTCTGATTAGGTTGCCAGTGCTTCCCTTATTGCTTGTTGTACTATGTTTTCAATATGAACAATAGCTTCAGATTTGTTGCCTTTTACTGTTGTTTCAATTGCTACCTTTGAACTTTCTCCTCTAAGAATTGTTCCTACACAAGCATTAGTTGAGTTAGTCTGGGGTTTTTTTCTTGAATTTTTAGTAACTTTGGGGCGTTTTCTTGAATTTTGTGTGATTTTAGATGTAGCAAAACTACCTTTTCTATCTCTACATTTATGCATAATAAAAAAAGAAACTGTATTACTAATAAAACACAAAATTTTAACTACCGAAGGTAAGAGGACAACCCAACTTTGGAGCAACCCCACCAAAGTGGATGTGAAGGTTATTACCTCTCATCTTACTGTCTTCTCTCCACCCTTAGGTTGTCCTTAAATTCAATCCAAACTCATTAAACAAATCAAATTCAAAACACTACCTATTACCGTTTACAACTCCCTGACAACGATGCCAAAATGTTGGTTTAAATATATGTTTAGTATATTGCACTCATTTATATATCAATCTGGGATTCGTATTCAAAATATTTGTTACACTATATGTGTCAAAAATAGGTAATCTATCTATGTTTGTTGTATCTATCCAATCAATAAAAAATCAATAACAAAATACTCTATTTTTGGAATATCTAAACACTATTCTTCACACAACTTCAAACTAGAAGTTAAAGCTCATAGTAAAAATCTCAAACAAACACTCATTTGGAAAAAGGTTCTTTCTCATATAGCATCTATGTTCATTATAGGCTCGTGAAATAAAAATATGAACTAAGAACCTGTTTCCTGTAGCAATTGAATTCAGATAACAATTGGCAATTCACTCTATTTACTCTTGGAAATAAACCAATCATGACCTAATCAATTCTAATAAAAAATTCCTTCCTCAATACAGGAGATAGTCAATATGATTGAAATACTTCATTACTGATGCATGAAGGGTGAGAGATGAAGTCTACTTGTTCCTGTACCTATTGAGGACAACACAATTACTAAGACTTCCAAATTGAGAAAAATAAAAATTGCTTATCTAACAATCCCAAACATCTACCCATCTTTTGTTGACTAGATATCACCCTGAAAAAACATAAATAGAATCATCTACTATGCTTAATGTATATATTTTCATTCACACTAATCAAACATTAACACGTATCTATTTATAGATCTACATTGTACTTAGGAAAGTTCATGCACTCAGAATCCTTTTCAATACACAATTACTGTATTTTCACTCTTACACACAATTAACTTATTTCCACACATAAAAATATATAGGGAGACTTACCTTGGTTGGGGCAGTGGGCCCTTTCCAAACCAACAAGTTAGCTCTTAAGAAATTACAAAATAGATACTTTACTCACATCCATGAATTGAAAAATATATCATTTGTATTCTTTCAATTAAATGAGTGAATCAATAATTCAACATTCAATTTCCTAGCATAGCAGTGTATATTATCTCTATTATTGATCATCTATACAACATCCATTTTAAATAAGGTCAACCGTTACAATCAAATTTTGAAGATAATCACCGAATGTTTACAAAATATTACAATTGGTGAACTTAGTGTATCTCAAGGAATGGACTTCATCCTCATGACACGAAGTGCATGAGTGATGAAGTCTATCATGGTCTTCAAACAAGCTAAGGATGATTCCATCCAACCAATTTATTAGAGCCATCACCAGTGTACTCATTGAAAACATCCATCTTGTAGAAGTGGTTTTAGTACCGGACTAACATAGTAAAAGATATTGGTACCGAATTAACACAGATTTGGTACCAGATCAATGCAAAGTTGGTACCGGATCAGGTGGAGTACTAGAATAGAATAGTTGAATGTTGCAGTACCGGACCAGCGGAAGTACCAGACGAATCCCAAAAATGAGTACTGAATGAGATAATGCATTTTCATGAAGCTACTTAAAGTAATCAAAGTAATTAGAAGCATAAACAATAATCATTTAGTCCCAATTAATTAAGAAATAAAAAAAATCATGCTTTTAACATGGGTTACCTCATTATGCACATGAATAAGGTCACAAGGTATGTTTGTGGAGGAAATAGACAACATATGCATATGTCAGAGGTAAAATTGACCAATATAGAAGAGAAGATAGGGTAATAGGGGTGTTAAAACAAAGACCCAAAAATCATCACCGAAGAAGATGTTTTCAAAGAGAAAACGTCATGACAATGGTTACACATGTGAGGATATAGGTTACCACCAAATGAAGGGATTCCATGAAGGGGGTAGCCCGTACTATAAAATGAACTCTCTCCATATGAAATACCAGAGGATACAAGAAGGTATGCCATGGGAAAAGTGTTTGTAGGAACTTTCATAGAAGATGAAGGATATATGGACGAGGTGTAATAAGTAGAATAACCACCTATTTGAGCACTTTCTCCTGGAAAAATGAAGCTAGGATTGGATCCGTAAGAAGGTTGATTCCAACCTCCCACTATGAGATTTGGTTGGGGGATATGACTCCCATGAAATGAAGATGTATAAAAATGAGTCATCATGTCCCCAGATCTAAAACTAGGATTCATATGAGTAGGTAAGGGAGAGGATGTAAAAGGTGAAGGTATGTTTTTCATATCTAGAGAAATATGATTAGAGGCCCAAGGTATTGACCGAGTATCATGATTCTTCATACCATTATGAAACACAGATGGATGCGCCCCCATGAAATGAGCGAATACCATGGGGGAGGTAGCGCTAAATGAGGGAGTTAAAGGGACTCTACTATCCATAATAATGAAATCTCATGGTGCAATACAAAATCCTAAGGCCAACTAATAACCACTGAGCACACCAAAATAAGCAAGAGGCCAATATGCACACAAACAATATAAAGTTGTTGATGTTGTATTACTGAGAGGGGGGGTGAATCAGTAATAGAGAAATGTAATCCTTTTTCACCAAAAATGCAAGTTTTATATCAATTTATCATTATCATCCAATAGTTACAGAGTAAATAAACACTGAACAAATGAGAAATCACATAGATACACAGTACACCAGTGTTTTTACGTGGAAACCCAAAGCGGGAGAAAACCACAGAATGATTTTTCTTATATGTCTTGAAGAATTACATTCATTGGAAGCACCAACTTCCTTTTTTTTCTAGCTGCAATTGGAAGGAGGCTCCAACCCCCTAGTTTTTCAGCCTACTACCTTAGGGAAGCTCTAACTCCCCAATTCTCTGGCTAAAACCAGAAGGAGGCTACAACCCCTATGTTCTTTGGCTACAACCGGAAGGTGGCTACAACCACCTTTCCTTGCCCTTTCCAACCACCCTGAAATATAAATGCCAAATGTAGACAACATGTCACTATCATTGAAGCAACCACTACCACTATCAACCTATACCGGTAACTTGTAACAACCTATACCAATCAACCTGCACCAAACAACTTGTACCAATAACCTGAACCAACATGTACCATGAATCAACCATGCATCAATTGTACATCAACTATGACTCATAAATATGTACCAACATTATCAAATATACACTTCATGTATGTGCCAACACATCAACTACTTGTCTCAACCATGTACCCAACATGTACCTCAACCATATACCAGATACATACACCAATATAACCATAAAAAATTCAACACTCTATCCATAAACCCTTACATCAATCCATGTGCCACAACCTCACATTTATGTAGCATCAATATAAACCAAGAACTTCAGCAACACATCACAACCGAAAGACCAATACCCATATGTCAAATACCAACAACAAAATACCAACTATATCCCTCAACAAATCTGATATATGCAACAATACTAAACATCCAATACCATTTCAAGAGATACAAACTAGCTCACAAAACATACCTCAAACAAGATGTGCCATATCTCTCATAAATAGACCCCAACCATGTTGTTGTCGCGGTTTTTATGCCGCACTTTTTCTGTCATGATTTTTCTACTGTGATTTCTCTACCGCACTTTTTCTACCGTGATTTTTCTGCTGAGATTTTTCTGCCACGATTTTTTTGCCGTGATTTTTCTGTCGCACTTTTTCTGTCGCGATTTTTCTGCTGCACCTTTTTTGCTGCGATTTTTCTATCATGATTTTTCTGTCGCACTTTTTCTGCCGCACTTTTCCCACCGTATTTTTTCTACTACGATTTTTCTATATCAAAAATACATCCCCAAATAACCTTTCACAAAAATAGATATTCAATGATGTTCAAGTGTGATTAAAATGAGAGAGCCTTGCCTCTTATTTATACTTTCATGTAGCATCCCACTTTCCTTATTTTAGGGAGTTCTCCATTAACTTTATTATTTAAACAATTTCTTTTGCAAACACTTTGANATGGAGAACTCCCTAAAATAAGGAGTTCTCCATTAACTTTATTATTTAAACAATTTCTTTTGCAAACACTTTGACTTTTTGGAGCTTCTAGATGACTCATGAGGGTCCTCCAACTTCACATGGTCATAACTCTCTAATCATGAGGATTTATGTGATGTTCCACATACCACCAGAAATGGAATGACAATCAATATCCATCTAGGATAGTTTCACTGACAAATTCACTAACCTTCACCTCATTATTCCACAATTAAGCATGGGTTCTCTAACCATACCTATAGGATAACTCAATTTTCAAAGCATCTTCCTGTGAGGGCTTTCACTATAAGGGGACCACTTTGGATTTCATCCATTTGTACTTCTTATCAACCATGACAAGACAATAATGAGTCATATTTAAATCAAGCAAAATTGGGTCCATTACCCAAACCTGTGTGCTATCATAATTTTCTACCAGACTTTCTTCAAGGGTTGACATCAATGACAACCAACCTTAATAAAAAATCTCCCCCTTTGGCATTGATGGAAACACTCTGATGCAATACTGAAATCATGTCATAAAATACTAAATTCATATCACTCATGTTCTCCCTACAACTATGCCTTTGTCCTCTACATCTCTGTGACCTTTGCTCCACCTATAATGATGTCTTTGTCCTCTGCATATGATAAATCTCTCCCCCTTTGTCATCAATGGAAAAGTTATCTTTCCATCTAGGGCTTCTCCCCCTAACTGAACTTTCCTCTTTATGGTGCTTCCCCATGTACAACTAAGACATATAAGATAAGCATTCAAAATAATTCATTTTGGAGTATAAATAACTCCATGTCTTTGGTAAAGATACTCAAAGGCTTCCCATGGAAATGGTTTTGTAAAGATGTATGCCACTTGTTCTTTTGTTCCCACATACTCAACTATGATGTTATTTTCTGCAACCTGTTCCCATAGAAAGTGATACTTGACTGGAATGTTCTTCATCTTGGAGTGCATCACTGAGTTCTTTGAGATACCAATGGAACTTGTATTATCACAATATATTGGAATGGGTTCATCATACTCAACCT
>JASDQU010503605.1:0-11474 GCA_032191745.1 Picea mariana
CAATAGGTTGGAGTTCGCTTGCACTAACAATGTCACTGAATTCAAATCTTTATTATTAGGCATTGAAAATGCCTACAATCTTGGTCATGGTCACCTTTCAGTTTTTGGGGATTCTGAGCTTGTTGTGAACCTTGTACGTAAAATTTACCCTCATAGCAACAAATTGATGAAACAATACACCCAAACTATTTGGGCACTTATCTCGAACCTTTTATCTTTCAACATCACTCATGTTAAGAGGGAGTTAAACTCAATGGCTGATCGATTAGTTGTTTTTGCAGCCTCTCCTAATCGGCAACTTCTACCACACAGACCTTATTGTACCTTTCAATCTCTTTATCATCCACATATCCCCGACAATATAGAATCTTGGCAGGTCTTCCCTAATGATGAGATCATTTTTTCTTTCATTCAAAATGAACCTTTTAAGCCTAAGGAAATTATATCCATAGAATATAACAAGATTCCTAAAGGATTGACTCCGCTAGAGAGTTCTTTTTCATCAAGTGATGTGGGAAACAAGGAGAAACAAAAAGAAGAGGAGTAAAAAAGGAAGGTGGGTGAAACCATCTCCTTGAACATTGGGACACCCGAGGCTCCAAAGAATGTTAAAATAGGTGCCAAATGTTCAGATGAAGAGAAAATGAAGTTTGCCAAGATACTTGGTGAATTTCAAGATGTTTTTGCTTGGTCTTATTAGGATCTTTTTGGTTTTGATCTTGGTCTTATACAACATTCCATTCCCATTAAGGAAGGCATAAAACCAGTTAGGAAAAAAAAAGAACTATTAACCCTATGCTAGAAGCAACTATTCGAAAGGAGTTGGAAAAACTCTTGAAGGCTGGAATCATCTTTTTGGTCAAGTATTTCAAATGGGTTTCAAATTTGGTTCATGTTCGGAAACCAAATGGCCAGATCCAATTATGCGTTTATTTTCGCACATTAAATCGAACTAGTGTAAAATATCACTTCCCTCTCCCTAACATGGAAATGATTTTGCAGCAAGTTGCAAGGTCACAAATGATGTCCTTACTTGACGGTTTTTCGGGTTACAATCAAATCAAGGTAAAAAGGGCAGATACATATAAAACCACCTTTATTACTCATTGGGGTACCTTTGCTTATGAATGTATGCCTTTTGACTTATCTAATGCAGGTGCCACCTTTCAAAGAGCTATGCATATAGATTTTGATGATTTGATTGGTAAGATCATTCAGATCTACCTTGATGACTTAACAATGTACTTTAAAATCTGATCAGATAATTTTGGTCATTTGAGAAAATTTCTCATGCGATGTAGGAAATTTGGCATTTCTCTAAATCCTTCAAAGTCCATTTTCGATGTTACCTAGGGAAATATCCTTGGATACATTGTCTCTAATTCAAGAATAAGCATTGATTCTGAAAGGATTGTTGCTATCCTTAATCTACTTGCTCCCACTTCCAAGAAGGAGGTTCAAGCTTTCATGGGGGTTATTAACTTTGTCCGTAGGTTTGTTCCATATTTTAGTGTGATGGTCAAACCAATTCATAATTTTCTTATGAAAGATTGTTCTTTTTCTTTGATAGATGATGTCGAAAATGATTTTGAAGGGATTAAGAAAGAAATAAGTTCCGCACCAGTTTTGGCAAAGCTGTATTTTGAGAAGGAATTCATGATATATACTGATGGCACCGAGGAGGCAGTTTCTACTGTCCTCATGCAAAATGATGACCAAGGAAATGAAAAACCAGTGGCTTACATGAGTCAAAGTTTGTCTGATGATGAATTTAAATATTATTTTATTTAAAAACATGCCTTCGCTCTTGTTAAAGCTATTGAAAATTTTTGGCACTTCATCTTAGGTAAGCATATGCTGGTAAAAGTCCCTTTACATGTTGTCAAGTTTTTTCTCTCACAGACTTATCTTTCAGGGAAGCTTGCACATTGGCTTGCCAATATCTAGGAGCATGATTTGAATATAGTGAATTCTACCACTATCAAGGGACGTGACTTATCCCTTCACTTAGCTCAACATGCTGAGAATAGTGAAGAAATTCATGAAGAGTATAGTTCCCTATCATCTCTCTTTTACATTGATAATCAGATCCTCCCTATGTCTGAACATCCCTGGTATAAAAATTTAATTCACTACTTACAAAACAAAATATGCCTAGACAACTTAGACACTCACCAGAGGAGAAGGCTCCATCTTGAATCCACAAGATACGTCATTATAGGATACTTCTTGTTTTGAAGGTCTGCTGATGGTGTGTTTCTTCGTTGTGTAAATAATGAAGACACACAAAAACTGTTGCAGGAAACTCATGGCTCTTCAAATTTTGTCATTCATGTAGGAGGTCATTTTTCTGGTAAAACCACTACTTTCAAGATCATTAGAAAAGGATACTATTAGCCTTCAATATTTCTTGACTCTTATGTTTTTTCAAGATCTTGTGACAAGTGCCAAAAATTTGCTGGGAAGGAACGCCTTTCAACCATGCCATTACAACCTGTCCTCCCAGACTTTCCCTTTTCAAAGTGGGGATTGGATTTTATTGGTCCTATTAATCCTCCATCTTCAGCAGGATAAGTTTTTATTTTGACAGTCACAAACTATTTTACAAAATGGGCTGAAGTTGTCCCACTTAAGAATTCAACAGATGATCAGGTAATTTCTTTCCTTGAAAATAATATTTTTCTAGATTTGGTCTTCCATTGGAAATTATTACAGACAATGGTCCCACTTTCATTTCTACTAAGTTGACCCAATTTTTAGCTAAGTTAGGGGTTAAACATTTCACCTCATAATCATATTATCCCCAAGGAAATGGGCAAGTTGAGTCTACCAACAAAAATCTGGTAAGAATCGTCAAAAGGCTCATTGAAGATAAGCCTTTTCAGTGGCACACTCTCCTCACTTACGCCCTTTGGGCAGATTGAATTACCGCCAAGGTAAGCACTGGTTGTACTCATTTCCAACTTGTTTATGGTCAAGAAGTTGTCCTTCCAACTGAGTTGGATATTTCTTCCTTAAGGTTGATGCTACAGATCGAAGAATTAAATTCTTTCGATGTTTCACAAAGGATTAACGCACTCCTAGCTTTGGAAGAGCAAAGTATCTTTGCTTTAGATAATATTAAAAGGAGACAACAAACTGTGTATAAGAAGTATTTCAACAAGTGTGTCAAGACTGTCAAATTTAGGGTCAATGAAAAGGTATCGTTGTGGGAATTGGCTCATACTGATAAGGGAAGACATTCAAAATTTCAAAAACTATGGATGGGTCCTTTCAAGATCGCTTTTTTCTTAGGTACTAACTCTTATATTATAAAATATTTATACGAGTGATTGTTTTCCTACAACACTAACGGTTCTCACTTGAAGCAATACGTGGAACCAACTTGAAAAGTTATAACGTTGTTTGGATTTTCTGTAGATTAGTAGTCTAGCTCTGCTTCCAGTTTTCACTTTTTTTTCCCTTTTCTGCTTTACATTAGTTTGATTTCTTCTTTCTGTTTTAAGCAATTCCGACTGCTTTTACAATCTTGTCATGTTTTTGTTGTTTTACATTTTGCAATTTTATTTTGTTATGATTTCTATCGTTTTTTTCATCTTTTAATTGATTTCGGTCAAGAATAAGATGTTGGATTAGTTCTTCCATAGTGACAATCCTGCAAGATATTGTTAGTCGATAACAATCAAGCTTACACAACTATTACAATATTTCCCCTTAAGGCACACTTGAACTTGCTATCTACCTTCACTACTGTATTTTAAAATAAATTGGTTATCTCTTGCTTCTTCTTTCCATTTCTTCGTCCATTGGAGAGTTTCAAAGAGCAAGTCCATAATTTTTATCCTTTAAATAAAAGAACAAATTATGGTTGAATGATTATGCATACATGGATAAACCCCCTCATACTTAACAATTTTCATGTGTTATTCCCAAATTCCCAGTCATTTTTTCACTAAATCCACTCACTTCCCCCTGTTGCATAATTATTCTGGTTATATCTTCTAAATTTACTATTCTTGGTCTGCGGAACTATGAGTTTTGAGTTCTAAATCTATTGAAAACAAATTTCCCTATGGAGTCGCCAGTTTGTTGACGATTAAATCGCAACGAGGATTTCGCCCGCAAAGTAGTGCTAAAGCCTATTAATTATAAGCTAATGATATATATAATACTAGTAGGTGAGACCCCCTTGTAGGTTGGAGTATCAAATCTAGTTCTTATCTGATATTTTAATGTTGTTCGACACTGCTTATAGGTTTGATCATGATTTATGATCAATGTTTGTTCTATTCATGACAGATGGATGATGGACAATGCATGTTGTTCTCTTTCTCTAAGCTCGAATGCCATGTTGTAATGGCTTATGATATCCATTATTACCTTTGATATTTTCTCCTTGAATTATTACTTGTGCCACCTGCAAAAGATACATGTTAGTAGCAACAAATAAGAGCAATTGAAAAGAAATAAAGCAATATGAACAAAAATCCACAAGAGAGGGACTATGCTACTATGCGATACGATGTTGCACTATGCATTTGAAGTTAGGGAAAATGGTGTTTATCCAAACTAAGGATGTAAATGACTATGTGATATATTGAGTTATGTTAAGGCACATTTGATATGCGTTAAGGTATGTTTGAAAATGGTTAATATGGTGGCACATTTTGGATGTTGGTTTCAATGCATTGTTTAATGGAATGAATTAATGAAATGGTGGCTAGCGTGTACTAAGTGATTGAATGAGTAAGGGATGGAAGTGACGTGAATTTACTACACGTCAATCCATAACTCTCCCACTGGATGTCATCCTAGCTTGGCTATTGTTCAATTGTGCTCTGCTGTGGTTAAACTTTGATTTTCAAGCGAGGGAAGAACCGCTCGACAAGGCTCTCTTTTTTAAGGCGTTTTGTTACAGGTATTTCTTTTTCGCCATCCATGAACCCACTCTGGTTATGAAATAGATATTGGCTCGGTGATGTATGGGTCTGTTCTTTTCTTAAGACTGACAATTGTGTAAATTTGTGATATTTTTCTGGAATAGATTGTTTGTATGGTTTTCATGGTAAATGAAAATTATGGTTGAAGTCACAGTTTTTCATTGATCATTCTGGGTGATTAGAAGTCGTAAAGGCTCTCTGTCATCCTTACTAGGTTATTTGGAGGGTTTCATACCCAATCTTTTGTTTTTATTGGGTTGTTGGGTTTGAAACACCTTGTCACTGAACATTGTTTTACTTGGGTATGGGTTCGTTCATGTTACTGGTGTTTGTGCAGGGGGTTATGATAGTCATTATGCAAAAGGGATTGCTTAAGGTTGATTTCTTTTTCTCAGCTCTGTTTTATCTCATCATTCTTTAGTTGATTGGGAAAACAATGAGGGTTATACCCTGCGTGTTCTAATTATTGTTACAGGACCAAAATGAAGACTGGCTCCTATGTTCATAGTCTCTTCTATCACAAGAATTGTCACCCTGTCTACAAATTTACTGGTGGTATACCCTGTGTGTGCATTGTTGGTCTTGAAGGTTCTCACCCTATGTTGAGGCGGTCAATTCTAGTTTCTCTGTGTTGGTACACAGAGCAAACCTTTGACTTCTCAAGCCCAATTTTCTTTTTGATAGAGGGAACCATTATGTCTTACCAGGTATGCTATTGATTGTTATGATTTGGTGGTGTATTATAGACAGTGTCGATTATTGGATCATCCCTGTGGATTATGTTGACAATGGTGTTGGTTTTGGTATTTAGTCACTACATTGGTTGTGTGGTATTCCTTCAGCATGCTATGTTGAGTTAATGGTTGTTGTGACTGTGTGTTTTAAATTGACAATGGGAGAATTGCAATCATGGTAATTATGGAATGGCCATCCACTATATATTCTATGGATATTATTTTATCGCACCATCAATCATGGTCACGGGTTTTTAAACAATATGGTTTTGCTGCAAATTTGATCAATTATGAGATGAGATCGAGCTTACTATTGCTACCTCATTATATTGATTGATAACCCAACATTGTGGAGGTTTATATTCAAAGTAGTTGGACTTGTACAGTCACATAAGTACTCTTTGTTTTGTCAAATGGTTTGTGTATTCCAAGCATAGTATGAGTTAAAATGGTGATTGTTGTCTGTGTCTTTAAATGGAAAGACAAGATCTTTGCAATTAAAATATTGATGGTTGTATTTGGCTATCCATTATATGCATTGATGAACATCATGCATCGTAGCAGAGATAGACATAGGTGTTGTGACATATGGTATCATTACAATTTAATTGTTGGATAAAATTGATGGATGAAATCAGGAATGCGTTTTGTGTCTGTGTTTGATTAAGGAAATAACTCATGCAAAGTGGTTGCTTTTTTATGCTGAACAAAGTGGAAATAAGTGGATGTGTGTTCATTTGGAAATTGTTTTAAAATAGTAAGTGGAAAAATGAGAAGGAACATAATTCTTTTATAGGTTGTTATGGAAGGCATATTATCATGTTTTAATGACACTATGTTAAAAATTGAATTGCAAACAATGAGAAAGTTAATACACAGAGTTGACTAAATTTTACACAGTAGTTGTTTAAATTGATCACAACAATCATTTGCTTGGTATTGGATCTTTTGCGTTTGATATAGAATGGTTTTATTGGTAACTTAATTAATTTTATGAACAATATCCACTCTCTTTCCCTACCATTATTTCGCTTTTTGCTAATTGCAACCCCATCGCCTTCCCACATTAATTTTTCACTCCCTGTTCTAAAATTTACTTACAATCAAGAAATTTTTTGTATTGAAGCAGTTTGAAATTGCAGTTTCTTGGTTGGATCACAATGATATTTCCTTTGGTTTGTGTTACAGTTGATTGTTTGTTGTCTTTGAGCAATAACCATGTTTCTTTTCCCCCACATTTTATCATGGTTCGCTGAATACAAACCCCTTGCATATCCCATGACCTTTTGTTCACCCCTTGGTCATTGACAAACAGTTAAACAATTTATATGGATTGGATTGCATTAGCCTGATATGTTGTTGAGCCAAAATTTATTTCATATTTTTAAAGAGTGGACATGTATGGATGAGAAATGAACTATTTTATAATCAATTATGCATACAGGAATGAGATTTTCAAGCAAAAGGTTGAAAACCGAGGCTCACCATGCCCCTGACAAAGGGAAAGCCACTACTTCCCCTTCCGCACTTTCAAATGATTCTAATAAATCAGTGTCCTCTCGCATGCAATTGAGGGCGATTTCTCTCATGTGATCAACGTGATTAGGCCTAAATGCTCGACACATACTAAGGAAAATTCATAGGGTTTAAAAGGTGATAGTAGAAACAAAGGAAAGATTGCCTCACATACTGGAAAATATGGATTTTAAGTTTTATTTATTTCTCTGTTGTTGAGAACAGTTGACTTCAGATTTTGGACAACAGGTTTTTTTGGATATATTGGTAATATATTTTTGAAGATAACTTCAAATATCAATGAGATAACTTTTCAAATATGAATGTGATGATGGGAGTTAGAAGAAGGGGTGTTTTGTTTAATTAACTAGTTATGTTATGATTGTTAAGAGCTAAATGGGAGTCACAAGAGGTCCCACCTACTAGTTATTATTTATTTATAACCCTTATTATGATTTATAACTTTTCCCCCTAACTAAAAAGTTGGTTGAGTTTTTTAGTTAACTTAACTAATGAGGTATTTCAACTACTTCAACCAATTCTAATTGCTTAAAAGAAAAAGTAAAGGGAGGAACAAGAGGATGATATAAGGAGAAACATACTAAGGTTTGCTCTTTGAGTTATGTTGAGATAGTTCAATTTTCATTCATTCCTTAATTTATCACAAGCCTAATTTTTTTTATGATAGCAGGTTCTTATTGTACACATCAAGATTCAAGGTTGAATTACATGATTCAGATACTTGTTCTTCAGAGGTGTTGATCCATCTTTGATAGTTTGTGTAGACTTGTTTGTTTGTGAATTAGTTTTCATGACTGACAAAGGCTATTGTGCATAGTCGAGTGGGAAACAATTTGTGGCAAGCTGATCCAACTTTTAGAGTTCATTTTTTTCTTTACTGTCAGAGGTCCTTTTGTATGTTCCATCGGGGATGCCTAAGTTTGATTTTGGTCCAAAACTTCTTTACAATTTTTTTTAAAGAGAATGACTCTTTGGTGAATTGGAATGAAATAGAGGATTGATTTATGACTCATCTTTCTTGATTGTCATCTTGTTGTCTTTGCTTCTGTCTCTACATTTACTTTAGCAATTTTTATATTCAGAAAATCATACAAATAATGAATTTTCCAACAAGCTTTTATTTATAAAAAAAGACTAGCCTAAGAACTTGTAATCAATACTTGTGAGTTAGGATATTAATTTTGATGGCTATAAACATAGGGTGACATTCTTGTCTATTTTTCTTTAGCCAAGCAAAATCTGAAAATGCTTGAGTAAGATCATTCATATCTTTTCCTCAACAGTGACCAGACCCCTTAAAAGACTCAACAGACTAAAAATGAAACTCAAAAGGTAAAAAACCAATCAAACACCCAAAGAAAATCCCCTAAAACCCTAGAGAGTTCCCGAGTATGGTCGCCAGTTCTGCTAGTGTGAAAACCCCCCCATGACTACACTAGGGTTCAGAATGTATCCAAATCAATTAACCATCTAAAAGTCAACTACTTCGCTAACTACCCCAAACATGCCCAAAACGCATACAAGAAAAGAAAATATGAGAGGGATCAGGTAACTATACCTCTACTCTGCATCCGATGATGATCCTCTCGCACTTGAAAGCTTCGCCGACTGCACGCCTCCTCCCAAGGCTGGTCTGCATTCAAAAAAAGACAAACAAAAAGCTACACACATGCAATACATATACAAATTAGGGTTAGATGTTAGAACATAAACCATTAAAAGTATTCAATACACCATGATTTGGGATAGGAAAAGTACTTCTTTTATTGATAACTCAATGGCTATACCTTTTACAACCAAAGACGGCTATTGATCCACGAGCCTGATCCGAGCTCCTCTTCACCAAGGTCCAAGTGCACCTTTGTATGGACTCTCCTCTCAACCTTTGGATCTCTTCTTGAGAAGTGAATGGGTTTCTGATGGATGAAGAAGGGCTAATTGGAAAATGGGGAGGCAATTCTCACAAAAGGGCTACAATTACTTGGGGCAAGGAGGGGATGTGAAACAGGAAGAGTTTCACTGTTCTTATGTCTAGATGTAAAATGAGATCCCAACACCTCCTTTTATATGGGAAAAGGATGGTCATTTGGTTGGGTGACAGGCTATAGGTGGTGGATTAGTTGGGAAACTACTCAATAGCCCGTAATCTCAACGAATGCTTTGCAACTTTTTATTTTTTTCAAGTATACGTGAGCTCTAATGGTTCATCATGAGTACGTATGTGAGCTGTAGTGGTGCAACAAGTGTATGTATGTGGGAAGTATTGGTGCAGGGTGCATACATATTCAAAAAATGGGTTTTTTGGAAGAGAAACTCAGTGATGGCTTGGAAAAAAATGCAAGTAAGAGGGCTAAAGGCCAGGTATGCATGTGTAGAGAAATTTAGGGTTATAACACCTCCTCCATGACCCTAATCTCTTGGTGATGCCACCCTGCAACAAATACAAGGATTAATGCATGAAATTGAAAGAAAATGCATAAAATCAATTCCATTCATGATACATAAAACTTCATCAATAAATGATATCACTGTGAATAGCTTGGGAAATTATGGAGAGTTGCTAATAGGTGGAGTGCTTGATTGTACAACCTGCTCCAAGGAAATATATATTGTGGCAGCCTCAATGGATGGCATAGTTTGGTATGCAAAAAAGACGACTGGTGGGTTGCATATGGGTTCAAAAATTGTGGATGAATCATATAGAAAAGGTGGTGGCGGTGGGTGGAATATAGGTGCATCTACAATGGATGGATGATATGGAAAAAGTGGTAGGGGTGGGTGGCATATGGGTGCATCCACTGTGGATGGATGTGATGGAAAAGATGGTGGGGGTGGGTGGCGTATAGGTGCAACCATTGTGGATGGATGGGATGGGAAAGATGGTGGGGGTGGGTGGAGAAACCCCCATGGGTTGTACGAGCAATGATAAAACCCTTGGGGTGGAAAGAGGTATCCCAAGAGTCGGGCCATGGTAGCCAAGGATTGGAATAGCCCTATTGTTGGGGGGAAAAATGGGTGGAATATTGGAAATGCTAGTGAATTAAAGGGTGGTGGTACATGTGACTCAAAAATGGATGGAACAACTTGCATACATATTCATAATATTTTTATTAGCACCAAAATGTAAAATTCAACCAAAACAATGTGAAAAATTTCACATTTAAACAAGATTTAACTCAACACACGATACCCATGAAGGGGGTGACTTGTCCATCCTAGGTGGGCATGGTTCATCAATGTATGGTACCACAACCTGTAGAAACAAAAGAACATTATATTTGAGGATGCTAGAGAATAAACAAATCACTGTGATAAATATAGTTTTCTCTATGTGTGTATTCAACTTCGTCTCATTTGTACATTTTTTACAAAATGGCACATCATGACCAATATACAAAATGATGAAAAATGCCCAAACATGGAAAAGTGCCATATGGTTCCCTAGATGAAAAATGGCACTCATTGGTCACTCTAACCACTGCCACCCTCACAACTATCAGGTGCATCCTGGAACTCGATCTTTCTTCTCTTACTCGAAGTAACACCTCAAGTGGTTTTGTGCTTGGGTGTAGTTTGTTGCTTTGGGTACTAGACAAAGAAACAACATTCGTATAATTTTTTTTCCATAATGAATTAACAAATTTACAAAATGATACTTTGAAATTCAAGCTAAGACAACTCACCACAGATGATACTGACAATCACAAGGGTGTTACCCTCCTCCATGAACCTAATCTCTTAGTGATTCCACCCTACAACAATGACAAGGATCAATGCATGAAATTTAAACAAAATGCATAAATCAATTCCATTCATGATAGGCAAAAATTCATCAACAAATGATATCACCATGAATATCTTGGGAAACGATGGAGAGTCACTAGTAGGTGGAGTGCTCAATTGTGCTACTTGATCAAAGGAAACATATACTGTGGCAACCTTAGTGGCTTTCATAGTATGGTATGTGTTGGCACAGGGGCAGACCCAGGGTTCAACTCTAAGAGCGCAACAACAAGCCCTAACTACTGGCCCTTTCGACAACATCTGCGAAGCAGATGCAGTCTCACCCGAAGTAGTTATGGGGGGCTTGTAGGACAGAGATGTCTACAACCAAGGGGAATATCAAGTGGTTCTAATACAATAACAACATAGCATTCATATGTCACTTATCAGCTTAGATCTACTATGCCCATCTATTTATCCGATCTAACAAGGTAATTCAATCACAGTATATCAAATGAAAAAGATAGAAGACCAATCACAC
>JASDQU010503605.1:20867-51373 GCA_032191745.1 Picea mariana
TTTCAGGGTAGTGTGGAATATTAACTTGTTGAGGTACTCGTACAGACTGAGAAGTGATTGGAATAGGAGGGGAAGTCTCTTCTTCTGCAGGGGTGGTTTGAGTGTTTTCTTCCTCATAATGATTACCATTTTCTTCCTGAATTATTACTGCAGGATTTGATTGATTTACAACTTTCCCTGATCGTAGTTGAATTTCATAGGTGGGAAAGGTTTGAAATTTTGTATTTTGCACAGGGTGGGTGGGTCGATTATTGGGGTTAGGGATTGGCTGGGCAGGGATTGCTGTTGGTCTCAGAGGGTTGTGGGAAGATTGGTTTTGTGGATGTTGATTGGAATTTATAGGTTCTTGTTGTTGTTGGTTAGGGTTCAAGGGGGTTGTAAATTGTTGTTGTATAGGAGGTGGGAGTAAAGCTTGCATCTATGGTGGGTTGAATCCGAGTAGTAATTGGGAATTGTTTGTAGGATACTATGGATATGTAGGGTAAGAGGGATTTCCATACACAGCCCCCCTCCAAACTTGTTGCCAAGGTTGAGCTTGAGCTTGTTGAGGTGTCCATTGTGGATAGGTCATTGGGGAAGCAACCCATTGTTTTTGTTGATACTATGCATTAGGGTCATAAAATGCATTGGGGTTTTGTGTTCTCCAAGGTCTTATGGAAGGGTATGATTGTCTTGTGGGACTCCTCCTCCCCTATACATGGCTTGTAGTTCAAGAAAAGTTGGAAACTCAGATGTGGGGTGCTCTAGTGTACATAGGCCACAGATTTCTATGACATTTAATGGAAATTCTTTCTCACCATGCCTCTTTCGGCATCTAGGATAGAAGATTTCTAAAACAGTCTCTTCTTCTTGTTTCTTTTTCAGTTTTAGGGTATCTAATTGGTTACTGATTGTTCTCAAGATGTCTGTTTTAAATTTTTCTAATAAGTTTCCTAACTCAATTCTGGTGACAGTTCTTGAGCTTTGTCTTGTATTTCTGCTAAAAGAATCTCTTGGTGCTTTGCCTGTTTTAGCTTGTCCTCTTGAGTATCTTCTACAATAATCTGCAATTTCTGCAAAAGGATTTTGGTGCACATCTCCTGAACTTAACAAATTTAAAACTTCTATGCAGTCATCTCTAATACCCTTCAAAAATATTGTTCTTACTATAGTTGGCTCTGTGGTTAATAATTTTTATTTCTGGTAGTTGTATAAGAAACTTTCTAAGTAGTCTTCAGGGCTTTCATCTTATGTTTGCTGCATTTTTAAAATGTCATTTTTAGCATTATCCTTAAAATAGTCTTTGTATTTTCGTAAAAATGTGTCTTTCATATGATCCCAAGAGAGGATTGCATTTTATTCTAAGCTCATGAACCATCTTAAGGCTGAATCTTTCATTGTAGTAGGAAAGAGCTTAAGTTTTTGGGCATCATCTGAGTAGTTATAGCTTCTACATAATATGTCAAACTCGAATAAAAATAAATCTGGATCTTCAGTTGACATACCTCTGAAAGTGGGTAACGATGATAGTGGGATATTCTTCATGCTGATGTTTCTGGAAATATCCAAGATTGGAAACCCGAAGATCTCATTTACAGTGGCTACATTTACTTTTTCTTCTACCATTCCATTGATAGATGGTTCAGAAATTGGATTTTGTGTGTCTCCTGAACGTTCAACAAATTCACGTTTTGCTCGCCCCAATGTTGATTCTTCTGTTTTAGGTTCTTCTTCTGGAGCCTTGCTGGATCCCCTTGAACTTTCTCCTAGTGGAATTTTTCCTACACCAGTGTCAGTTGAATTAGTGGACGGGGTTGTTTTTGAATCTTTAGAGCTTACAAATCTACCCTTATTATCTCTATATCTATGCATAAAATGGAAATTTTATTCTTAACTGAATTGAAATCCTAATTCTATCTAGAAGGTAAGAAGGAAACCTGGCTTCGGAGAACCCCACTCTAGTGGCCGCATGGTTCTTCACTCACGTCTTAAATGTTTTATCCTCCTCCCTCAAGCAGCCTTTAAAATCATTCAAAAACTATGCAAATAATCTAAGCTAAAAATCACTTCCTACCATTTGCAACTCCCCGGCAACGGCGCCAAAATGTTGTGCTACTTATATGTTTAGTATAATGCACTCATTAATTATCAATCTTGGATTCGTAATCAATAGAGTTACAAGACACTAGTAAGAAAGGTAATTCTAATGTCATGAGTATAGAACTACTCTAGATTAAGCATGCTGGAAATAAGACAAACTAGCAAATCAAAACACACTTTGGTTGTCNATGGCACATGCAAGTGTGAGATGGAGTTCTTTTGAAAGATCAACTCTGCTATCTGACCCAAAAAACTAACTATGCAATCACACTTCTGAAAGGTAAATCACACATCAATCATCAAGACATAGCATGGGTAGTTTAATAGTCAATATACTGAGTATGTTGTGGTTCACAATGTGCTATTGTAAACTTCACTAGTTCTCCTCCAAATATGTCTGACTACTGCTGCCAACATTTATGTCCATGAAACAAAATCAACTTCATAAAAACATAAACATAACATATGCAAAACAGAGTAAGTAAAGATCTCCAAACAATCGTATGATTGAAATCCTAGTCTAAACTATACTGCTATCATCTGAAAGAATTAAGATTCAGCTAATCTAACATATATACTATTGAAATCAACTACTAACACTAATCTATAAGGATGCTGGCCTTTGTTGGGCAGTGGGCCCTTGCCACTTCAACAGGTCAACGACTAGAGTCTACAGTAAGCTTTCTTCCAATCCACACATTCCTCTTACTTAAATTTCAAAACATAGAATTAAACTATGCTAACAACTCAACTCACATTCATTCATAAATGATCAAGACCTGGAAATAATTGACANCAATATGTAATGTTGCTTCAGATACTGTGTTATGCTAACTCTTCACTACCTCCACCATCCTTGTCATGACTATTTAAACAGTCTTAGTCGTGAAACACAAGGAGGTGAAATCTTTATCAAATCAGTCAATTGTCAAATTTATATATTCAGTTACATATTTTAAGCTTCATCCTCATGACACAAAGTGTATGAGGATGAAGCAATAGACAAACAAGCTTATCATAACCTTGCTAGAGCTTTAATGATTCAACAAACATCCAACAATTATCTTTAGTATGATCTGGAGCTAAACTTGGTATATTTTTCTTCCTATATCGGTACCGGATCGTGACAGGTGAGATTCGATAAATGGTACTAGATCCAAATAGTGCACAAGTGGTTGGTACCAGATAGCAACAATCTGTAGTCGTTGGTATCGGATCACGATAGGTGAGATTCGGTACCAGATTTGAATGGAAGCTGCGCTTGGTACCATATTCAGATAGTGGCAATCTGGCACATAAGTATTGGATGGATGAGCTGGTACAGAAAGGCTAGACTCATCTAGAGGTCAAAGGTTATACATGGAAAATTGAAACATTAGTACATGAAACATTTAGTCTCCTAGCTCAATAAACCACAAAAATGCATGAATTAATTATACTTTACCTTATGACCTCATCAATGGCTAATGGTAGTGTTCTTTGTCATTTATCCAAGCTTAGGTAATCCAAAAAGGTATAGATGAGGAGTATAATAGGGTAGTGGGGATGTCAATTTAGAGGCTCAACATGAAGAAATACCTGACTTTCCTTGGAGACTACATCAAGATCCTTTGAGCACTTCATCAACAAATTCTAAGTGTTCTTACTCAAGGATTTCTCAAACGTGTGGTGTGATGGTGGAATGGGGAAAAAAATGTCCACGGGCCCTTTTAATCGGGCCCAACAAGAATGAACACACGTTCCTATAGTGCATGCGCTTTCCTAGGAACACATGCACGTTCTTAATAACACGTGCATTTCCTATTGAGGAGCCTATGTGGCATCCTTGGTGACATTTCAGGGTTTGTCGAGCTTGGCACATCAGGAATGCATGCACTTTCTCAAGAGAATGCATGCGTTCCTGTGTGAGTGTGTTTGTGCTCATCCTGTTGCCACTTTTTATTCCATCAACTTCATGCAAATTCCCATAGGCATGAAAAATGATAGCTTAAAGGAATAGGTTGGACATTTTACTAGACAATAAAACCCTCTACCAAAATAAAAATAAAAATCTCACACTTTTTTGTTGTTATAAGTTCTTTCTAAGGATCAATAAATTGCATTAAATTATACATTGATTACTTTCTCATATGTTTTTTTAATACTAATGCATGGGTGCTTAATGCTTATTCTTATAAGTATTTAGTTTCCACGACATGCAAGAAAACATTGTAAACTTAGGGATTGTAGGTGTTATTGTTACAGGTGAATCCTCCTGTGGACAAGTGGATTCCCTCTTGGTCTCTAGACTCCTAAGGTCAAGAAAGAAAAGTGCTTAGCATGGACACTGACATCCTTTTAGATCTAATTAAGCTAATGAATGAAGAGGAAGAAGAAAAGTGTAACTTTTTAAATGGCATTTGTCCTCGCAAAATCCAAGTTGAGCTTCACTCCCAAGCTCCTCGATAGGTCCTGTAGCACAAACAAAGATACAGCAAACTTCCTATTCTACTGAGATTAGCTCAAATACAGATCTATCTACTAGATACAAGTTCATGTGAAACAAGCATAAACTTGAAAGAAACAGGCCAAGCATGTATATATCAATGAGAACAAATGAAGAGTACTTACAATCCTCTGATGAAGGTGCAAAAACTTCTTCCATCTCTCCTTGTCCAACCCCTTTGCTCAAGTAATCTACACTGATTATGCTTCAATGGCATATCACTTATGGGATCATAAGTTTGGTGTAATTCTTAATCTCAATCTATGATTTCACTATGAGGAGACCTCCTTATATAGGCTTGGAGAGGCCTAACCACTTGAGAGATCTTTGGGATAAGTTGAGGATTCCTCTCCTTTAGTTTTGGATCTCCCCTAAGATAATGCCTCGACCTCAGATTCGAATCCAACCACCTTCAGATATTGAGGGGATTCTTCCCTGATTTCCTCCAACAAACCAAATTTTGCCCAAAAAAGGCCATCACTCCCTCAAAAAGGGACACAAAGCATTGGAGCGCTCTCCTAGAAGAGGGCACAGAGCACCAGTGCTCCCTGACAGTATGTAGGGGAGCGCTCCCTTCCAAATTTGACTTTTTAGTGGCTTTTTCAGTGGAAAAAGGCATGTACCCCTTGTCAATTGATTTCTCTTCTTCAAGACTAGTATTTGAGGTGTCTTAAGTGTTCTTAAGATGTCGTTAGAGAGACGACATAGACAAGATAATGTTTGCGACACTCACGACCAATATTTGACACTTGCGATATTTGTAACGACGACACTAACCATCATTGCAATGAGTGATTTTGATGTGTAACAGATTGCCCCCCAAAGTGCAAAGTTAGAAGACGATGATGAATGAAGTACTTTGTAGACTTTTTCGAGCAAGTGGATGGACGCAGAGAGGCTGGAAAAAGATGCACACAACCATCAAACAAATATTATGACATGTTTCAAACCCAAGGCAGGCATACCTATTCTTGAGTGATATATACTTTTTAGGTATGGCCGCCATAAAATACATTGTGGATCCATAATTATATTGATAAAAGGTATATCCATTGAAGATACAATTTGGATCTATACTCCTATGACCTAAAATGATTGTAGCCATGAAGAATACACAGTGGATCTATGAGACGACAAGACATAACCATGACCAATACAAAGTGGATCTATGTAACAGTATATGTGTCATAGTTCAAAAGAACTCCTTCGCAACCTGGGAAAAGTATATATAAGAGCAATAACTCAACCCAGGGTCTTCTTACTGATCTCGATGTAGTACGAATCTAACCATGTGAGTAGATGTCCTGATGTCGAACATGGTAGAAACCACTTGATTGTCGGTCAATAAGGTAAACTGTTAACAAGTGCGAGGGAGATCACCATTGATGTCAATGATTCCCAAGGTACTCTAGTACATTCTGACGAATGTGAATGAATGAGATGAATTTGAACATCTGTGGAATCACCCGATCAGGGGTCAATAATGTAAACCCACTATCGAACATGAGGAGGCTTGCCATTGAGGCATGTAGGTTCCAAGGTACTAATTGGTTTCTAAGTCTAGTTCCTGGATAATGTGATGAAGTCGACAGGAATAGACTCATCAAAGGAGGGCCTTGATGTATCCCCCATCAACGACATGAAATGAACATAGAGATGTAATTGGTATATCAAATGAATATGGACTGACACAGGTATTGAAACATGATATTTGTGATGGCTGACTCTCGAGGCAGATACTTCCCTTGAACACTGAGGCACAACAGTAGAAATGTGACATGGACCAAAACTTGATGATGCAGTGGATGTTGTGACTTTTGTCATATGAACCAAAGGAGTAAAATAAAATTAGATGATTAGCTCAGTGCAGAGGCTCAATGGATTAAAATGTGTGCAAATACAAAGTGTCATGTTCAAGAGCGACTGTAAGAGTTACTGGTAGTTTTCTCAAAAACCGCTTGGCTTGATTCCTTCAATTTTCCCCCCATTCAGATAGACGAGTACCTCTTTTTAATTTAAAAAGCTTGAGGAGGGTAACACATGATCGATATGACTCACCTTCGGTAAGTCCCTCTTCCTTTGTTTAGCTAGTTGGAAGAAGTAAGGGTTCGGTCCCGTATGGGCCCTTCAGTGTATGATTGTTTAACGAGTCCAGAGAAGGTAAACTTGGTGGTTTTTCATATTTAGAGAGTCTGAAAACAACTTAAAGACGACTCCAAGTTTGTCCTTTTTCGTAATGTTAGTCTTGCGAGGCTGAAAAAGAGATAAATTATCACTCAAAATACGCCCTTTCAAACCTTTTAACGAGTGGGAAAGGAAGCAAGATCAATCGACAATATTTTCATGTTTAGAGAGTCTGAAAAGAGTTTAAAGAAGACTCCAGGGGGTTCCTTTTTCGTTTATCCATGAGGGTATGAAAAAGAGATAAAAGTTTACCCAACGCGTTCTTATATTTTTAAGCTTAAGAATGAACTAAGACTATGCTCGTAAAAGTGACAAGATAAAAAATGAACATAAGTGCTCTGAAACCTGTCAATAATGTCAAAACTGCATTCCAGGGGATTAATAAGGACTCCAAAATATTTTTTAAAACAAACCAAAAACTATATCTTTAGGTAAAAAATGAAATGTATAATAGTAAAATGGAGTAAAAATATCATTTACCATTTCATTTGTGCCAAGATTTCTAGCAGTGGAGAATTTGCCATTTGGAAGTGAATCTTGTTTTTCTCAGTGTCGGAGCTACGGTCAACCATTTTCCTCACCGTTTGGACAAGGTTTGTTCTCTTCTTCCCCTCTTTCATTTACATCGTTCACATTTTCTTTTAAGGCAATAAATATTTATAAAAAATGATGCCCTAGGTCAACCCAAGCACCCAAAAAGCTCGACGCTCCTCTAAAAGTAGTGGGGGAGTGCTGAATGGCTTGAAAAATTCCCCTCCTAGTCAATGAAGAGCACTTTTACACTATGGTATAGTGGCTATAAGGGGGCTACCCAGAAAACCACAAGAAAAAATGCCCAAAAATGGCCAGCGCGCGCTCAAAACGTGAAGAAGTTTTTATTTTTATTTTTTTTTGAACGCTTTAGTGGCTGATGTAAGGATGTGTTGGCATCCTAATGTTCATTAAAAGAGGGCATTGGTATTTTAAAAAAGCAAACAATCATTTTTTAATGTTTTGAAAATTGCCCAAAAATTGCTGAAAAATGTGATTTTTAATGAAAAATTTGATTGTTGATGCAAGTGATTTCGGAAAAAATCATGCTTGAATGGAAGGAAAGAGAGAATGAGCTTGATGATGTGGCTTCTTTTCAAATTCCTCAATCAAGAGCCGCATTGAGGGATTGTGGCCTCCTCAAATATGTCAAAATGCAAAAAATAAAGAAAGAGGTCTTTCTTCTTGAGCATATGATCGGGTTGTGGAACGTTGCGGAACAAGGATTCCATATGGGAATGCAGCTTCTTACCATCGAGTTGGAATACATGTACTTCATAACTGGTCTCTCAAAAATATGGTCTTCCATAGTTCTAACTGGACAGCAGGTACTTCTCGTGCCTGTGGATGAGTATCTAACAAACCATTGTGTCCCAGGAGCGAGACTAGTGGGTGGCAGAATTGCGATCAAAGATATCAGGGATCTATCTCTTCGATCCATTATGTTTTCCATTATGAGTATAGCGGGAATTACAAGTGCACACCTAGTTTCAAGATCACAAGTGGCCTATGTTTTATAGTGTCTAGAGCCAACATTGTTTAAGGGAGCGTAGGGTCCCTTCACCACATGAAGGAACAAATTACGAGATGCATATCAGGGCAGCATAAGCAGTTCGGATATGGTTCATTCTTGGTTTAGTTCTTCTTAGAACGCATTCCTGGGGTGCAACCTCAGATTACATTACTAGTACGGCCAGTGAGAGAACCACGTATGGAGTGGTGGACCAGCCTGTCTCTGAGACTAGGTCCAGATTCATAATTCAGATTCACTGGTGATTTATTCACTTGGCTGAGACACCAATTGATTGTGATAGAAGACTTTCCATACGTTGGAGTATATTTCCAGGGAAGCATGGACTTGGTTCTTCCAAAAGGCGAGGATTGGGATGTGTCGGGTAAGAAACCAAACTGATATTGTCAAGTGTTTTTAATTTTTGAATGTTATAAATTTTTTTAGAGTACATAGAAGAGTCTTTAACAGATGTATCGTTTCATCATGCAGATAGAGAAGCAACACATCCAGCACTAGGCCATCGCGGGGATTCTCAGATAGTGGTAGATCAAGGGGTAGTAGTAGGAGGTCTCTTGGAGGTTGAAAGAAACCTCCAGGGTCTCACGATGGGTATCCCTCCTCTCAGGCCACTACATCTACAACGACACATTGTGGGAGTGTCGAAGAGTCTTAACTCTCTACTGAGGTAAATAGCCCATGCAGTGATATGTTACTCGCAACATAATGTGATGCAGGGAGATTAGGATCTTCCTGATGATTGGAAAGTCTGTATGACAATGTTTATGGGTGTGAAGACCCACATTTTGCCTATCTATGTATCATTTTTTATGTAATCAAACTTTTTCAGTCACGCCGTATATATATACATTTCCGAGTTTTTACAGTGCCAAATGATTTTCAAATGATGATGTCTTTTATGTGATGTGTTTTACATGATGATATGTGATGTGATTCATTTCCTTTATGAAAACTTATTTATGTGCGAGATATCTATCCATAATGTAATTTGCTAACGAATTTGAAATGGTATTGAGTTCTCTTGGTATGTGTCGGTATTTGATAAAATCAAATGTTTGTTCAAGACAACGAACTCGTAGGTGGAGTCATAGCATGATAGGATTGCGAATAACATAGATTCGATTGAGTTGATAGACCACGAGTTGAGAGTCCAGATTGACAATCATGCGAGAAATGCCTAGGGAGGATGCTTCGATTAAAACTCTGATGACAGCATGATATGCTGCCATGATATTAGTTGTCGATCCTAAGAAAATACCTCCGGAACTCACCAACTCGTCAGAGTGGTAAATGACCCAAGCCGTAGAAGCAACGTTCTGGGTGTTTCGACTAGCACCATTCGCAAACCCGACAAAGATAGGAAAGGGAGATGTCATATGCGCATGAAAAAACAAGACACAGTATAAGCGGCTAAGGAAAAAACTTGATCACACAAAAGAAAATGACACACCAAACTAAAATACAATAGTGTACAAAGCACATATGCTAGATGTCCTAAGCATAGTACTTCTTAAGGTAAATCCTGTTCCGAGGCTCACCCAGGGATATTCCTTCATAGTCCACTGACTTGTAGGTGCCTCTATGTAGAACATGTTTCACGATGTAAGGACCATGCCACAAAGTTTCTAACTTACCTTTCCCTAACTTGTCATGAGCCTAGTCATAAATGAGGACTAGGTCTCCTTCTACAAAAGTGAAAGGATGGACAGACTTGTCATATTGATTCTTGATTCGTTTTTGATATGTCTCATTGACGAGAGCAACATCACGACATGTTTCATCTAACCTAGTCAAGTGTAAGAAACGTTCTTCTTCAACAAAAATGTGGGGAAGAAGTTCTACTTTGAGTTTTAACGAAAGAATTTTTCTCTCGATTGGTAAAACAACTTCTATGCCATATACTAGCTGGAAAGGAGTGAAACCAGTAGCAGTTTTTACTGAGCTCCGGTAGGCCCAGAGAGCGGAGAAAAGTTGTAGATGCCAGGATGTCTTGTTGGCCCCTACCATCCGTTGGATCATAGTTTTGAGGACTTTGTTGATGGATTCAACTTGTCCATTTGCTTGAGGATAGTACGGGGATGAGTTCTCATGGTGAAAACCCAACTTGGCATGCAACTCACTCATCATCTGGTTTTTAAAGTGTGAACCATGATCAGTGACAATGGTGTGTGGAACACCAAAACGAGTGATGATGTGATTAAAAAGGAAAATATTTGTAGTACGAACATCATTCAGAAAGGTAGGCATAGCCTCAGCCCAGTTTGTAAAGTAATCGGCGACAACGATTATATAACTGTGCCCCCCGACTGAGGTAGGATTACATTGCATGAAATCAATGCCCCATTTGGCAAAGGGGTTGATGGCAACAATGGGATGCAGTGGAGTAGGTTGGGTTCGTGCCTTTTGTGAAAAACTTGGTAGGGTGGGAATTTTTTGACTGCCTCAATACAATCTTTTAAAATTGAGGGCCAAAAGTAGCCCACACGTAAAATTTTCTGAGCGGCAGCCATCCCAGAAAGATGATCACCACAGGCTCCAAGGTGACAGTCATTAAGCACGCGTTCAGCCTCTTCATGAGTTAGATAACATCACAGGATAGTGTCAATGACACGGCGGTATAAAGTGTCGTCGATAATAAGATAACGATGAGAATGGTGGCGGATACAACGACGCTCTTCACGAGAGATATCGGGCTGAAAATGTTGGGTCTCGAGATAAAGAAGAATATATCCATACCACGGATTGGATGTGATAATGAGGAACAAAGTTTCATCTGAAAGAGAATCTTTGGGCTCAGTATCTTCATCAATGTTGGGAAAGTTGCAAATAAGCTCTACAAACACCACGAACTTTTTATCTTTGGATTTAGTGAACTCGAGATCGAATTCCTGAAGGACAACGATCCATTTCAAATATTTTCCCCCAAGAACTTGACATGTCAAAATGTGGTACATGGGGTTCGAGTCCACAATAACCGTGGTGGTGTGTAGAAAAATGTAGTGACATAATCTTTGGACAGCGATAACGGCTACCAGAGCCAACTTTTCAACATGTGAATATCTGAGCTCTGGACCAAATAGACTTTTGTGCAAATAATATATCACTTGTTCCTCTCTGTGAGGGTCCTCTTGAACTAACAACATGGCAATAGTGGAAGTGGAGGCTTCTAAGTAAAGGAGATAGTCCTTTGTGTAATTCAAAAGATGTAGCAAAGGAGCGTTGGTTAATGCATGCTTAAGAGCAGTAAACGAGCATTCAACAATGTCATCCCAAACGAAAGGGGTGTCTTTCTGTAACAAGCGCATAAATCAACGATGGCATCGAGTAAGTGTCAAGTGCCAAGAGATGTTGGAGTATCCCTCCTCTCAGGCCACTACATCTACAAAGACACATTGTGGGAGTTTCTAAGAGTCTTAAATCTCTACTGAGGTGAATATCCCATGCAGTGATATGTTACTCGCAACATAATGTGATGCAGGGAGATTAGGATCTTCCTGATGATTGGAAAGTCTGTATGACAATGTTTATGGGTGTGAAGACCCACATTTTGCCTATCTATGTACCATTTTTGATGTAATCAAAATTTTTCAGTCACGTCGTATATATATACATTTCCGAGTTTTTACAGTACCAAATGATTTTCAAATGATGATGTCTTTTATGTGATGTGTTTTACATGATGATATGTGATGTGATTCATTTACTTTATGAAAACTTATCTATGTGCGAGATATCTATCCATAATGTAATTTGCTAATGAATCTGAAATGGTATTGAGTTCTCTTGGTATGTGTTGGTATTCAATAAAATCAAATGTTCGTTCAAGACAACAAACTCGTAGGTGGAGTCGTAGCATGATAGGATTGCGAATAGCGTAGATTTGATTGAGTTGATAGACCACGAGTTGAGAGTCCAGATTGACAATCATGCGAGAAATTCCTAGGGAGGATGCTTCGGTTAAAATTCCGATGACAGCATGATATTCTGCCATGATATTAGTTGTCGATTCTAAGCAAATACCTCCGGAACTCACCAACTCGTCAGAGTGCTAAATGACCCAAGCCGCGGAAGCAACATTCTGGATGTGTCGACTAGCACCATTCACAAACCCGATAAAGATAGGAAAGGGAGATGTAATATGCGCATGAAAAAACAAGACACAGTATAAGAAGCTATGGAAAAAACTTGATCACACAAAAGAAAATGACACACCAAACTAAAATACAATAGTGTACAAAGCACAAATGCTGGATGTCCTAAGCATAATACTTCTTAAGGTAAATCCCCTTCCGAGGCTCACCCAGGGAGATTCCATCATAGTCCACTAACTCATAGGTGCCTCTATTTAGAACATGTTTCACGATGTAAGGACCATGCCATAGAGTTTATAACTTACCTGTCCCTAACTTGTCATGAGCCTAGTCATAAATGAGGACTAGGTCTCCTTCTACAAAAGTGCGAGGATGGACAGACTTGTCCTATTGATTCTTGATTCGTTTTTGATATGTTTCATTGATGAGAGAAACATCATGATGTGTTTCATCCAACCTAGTCAAGTGTAAGAAACATTCTTCTTCAGCAAAAGTGTGGGGAAGAAGTTCTACTTTGAGTTTAACGAAGGAATTTTTCTCTCGATTGGTAAAACAACTTCTATGCCATATACTAGCTGGAAAGGAGTGAAACCAGTAGCAATTTTTACTAAGCTCTAGTAGGCCTAGAGAGTGGAGAAAAGTTGTAGATGCCAGGATTTCTTGTTGGCCCCTACCATCCGTTGGATCATAGTTTTTAGGACTTTGTTGATGGCTTCAACTTGTCCATTCACTTGAGGATAGTACGGGGATGAGTTCTCATGGTGAAAACCCAACTTGGCATGCAACTCACTCATCATCTGGTTTTTAAAGTGTGAACCATGATCAATGACAATGGTGTGTGGAACACCAAAACAAGTGATGATGTGTTTAAAAAGGAAAAGAGTTGTAGTACGACCATCATTCAGAAAGGTAGGCATAGCCTCAGCCCAGTTTGTAAAGTAATCGACGACAACGATTATATAACTATGCCCCTCGACTAAGGTAGGGTTACATTGCATGAAATCAATGCCCCATTTGGCAAAGGGGTCGATGGAAACAATGGGATGCAATGGAGTAGGGTGGGTTCATGCCTTTTGGGAAAAACTTGGCAGGGTGGGAATTTTTTGACTGCCTTAATACAATCTTTTAAAATTGAGGGCCAAAAGTAGCCCGCATGTAAAATTTTCTGAGAGGTAGCCATCCCAGAAAGATGACCGCCATAGGCTCCAAGGTGACAGTCATTAAGCACGCGTTCAGCCTCTTCATGAGTTAGATAACGTCACAGGATAGTGTCAATGACATGGCAGTATAAAGTGTCACTGATAATAAGATAACGACAAGAATGGTGGCAGATACAACGACGCTCTTCACGAGAGATATCGGGCTGAAAATGTTGGGTCTTGAGATAAATAAGAATATATCCATACCACGGATCGGATGTGATAATGAGGAACAAAGTTTCTTCCGGAAGAGAATCTATGGGCTCAGTATCTTCATCAGCATGGGGAAAGTCGCAAATAAGCTCTAAAAACACCACGAACGTTTTAGCTTTGGATTTAGTGAACTCGAGATCGAATTCCTGAAGGACAATGATCCATTTCGAATATTTTCCCCAAAGAACTTGACATGTCAAAATGTGGTACATGGGGTTCGAGTCCACAATAACCATGGTGGCGTGTAGAAAAATGTAGTGACGGAATCTTTGGATAGCGATAACGACTGCCAGAGACAACTTTTCAACATGTGAATATCTGAGCTCTAGACCAAATAGACTTTTGCGCAAATAATATATCACTTGTTCCTCTCCGTGAGGGTCCTCTTGAACTAACACAATGGAAATAGTGGAAGTAGAGGTTGCTAAGTAAAGGAGATAGTCCTTTGTGTAATTCAGAGGATGTAGCAAAGGAGCGTTGGTTAATGCATGCTTAAGAGCAGTAAACGAGCATTCAATAGTGTCATCCCAAATGAAAGGGGTGTATTTTTGTAACAAGTGCATAAATCCTTTTGTAATATCGGCATAGTTACAAATGAAATGGAGAAGAAAGTTTTATTTCCCTTGCAAACTTTGGAGTTGTGTCAGATTGTTAGGTGGAGGTAAAGTCAAGATAGCCTTAATTTTTAAGGGATCCACCCGAATCCCGTCCTTGGAAACAAGGAAGCCGAGGAGTCGGTCTGATTTGACAACAAAAATACACTTATGTGGGTTCAAACGAATGCGGTAGAACTGACATCGAAGAAAAATAGCACGTAGATGACCAAAATGGTCTGATCGATTGGATGAGTGGGCAGGTAAGTCATCGAGGTAAGGTTCCGCAATATGTTTGATATCATGGAAAGAGTAGGACATGACTCGCTAGAATGTAGCACCAACATTTTTAAGGCCAAATGATAGTTTCCGATAGGAAAAATTTCCCCATGGGAAGATGAAGGTTGTCTTATGTTGATCAACAGGTAAAATGTCAATCTGGTTATACCCTGAGAAACCATCCATAAAAGAAAAAATTATGCTACCAGCGTAATTATCAATAATCTGGTCAATGAAGGGAATAGGGTAGTTGTCTTTCGGACATGCCTTATTGAGGTCCCTATAATCAACGCAGACATGAATGGTTCCTTGCTTCTTAGTAACTGGAACAATGTTCGAAACCCATTCCGTCAAAGGGACAGGATAGATTAAGCTATATTTCAATAATTTCTCAACTTCTGCCTTAATAGCCACAATCTTCTTAGGATGGACCAGGTGGAGTTTCTGTCAAAGCTTTTACACCTAGGTAGGTTTTAATCTCATGCACAACGATCGAAGGATCGATCTCTGGCATCTCTTTGTAGCTCCAAGCGAAGACATCGTGAAATTCTTTAAACAAAGCGGTATAGGAAACCACTTCCTCGGGTGTACAATTAACGCTGAGATTAATATTTTCTACGATACCTTCCTTGATCGAAATACCTATTTTGACTGTAGAGGTAATGTTACCTAAATTCCCTTCAGAAATAGCATCTTATGTAAGTATAAGTGATTGGGGAAATTGGACAACATCAGGGGGGAAGATAGAGTGTATATCTTCCTGGATTTCTTTGAGAGGTGGAAGAAAAGAGGATCGATGATGGTTATCATCCCAGGGTATGTTATCAATGCTAAGCATTTCCATTATTGATTCATCAAAAGGAAATATTTGGGAAATGTAGTCGAACGAAGACATCAAGGAATTTAACCATGATGGCATCGATTAAGTGTCGGGTGCCAAGAGATGTTGGTCATCCAAGGAGGGAGAGGCAGATTGGATGGCAACCTATGAGCTTTCGGCTAGAATAAGTGGCATGGTGTCACCTAGTGCATCGAATTCCAACTGACTAGGTACAATCCAAGGGTTAGATGATTCCAAGGATTGGTAAACCGTAGTCGAAATCATATTGATTGTGGCAACATGATGTGTGGTGGGTGGAAGTGGTGTAGGGAAGGTACCCATAAGGCTAGAGTCTTTCAACAATCCAACACCAATGCTTTCATACGTGATCTCCCAGAAAGGGAATATTGTTGGTAGCAGGAGTGAGAGCGTCAGGTGTACAGAAATCTAACTGATTGATAGTGACAATTTTACCATGATGAGGAAATTGCACACATCGAAATACTGACGAAGCAATGACAGACATAGCATAGAACCAACTTCTTCCAAGCAATAAGTTGTAATCGAGGGGAGCATTGACCACCTCAACATCAATAAATATGGATTTGTCGCCCAATTGGATGGACATGGACTGCAAAATTTCATGGGGATGAAAACCTCACCCGTCGAATGCACGTAGCATCGTTGGGGATTTATTAAGTGCGAGCGATTTCAAGATTTTCCAGTAGACTAAAGACATGAAACAAGTAGAGGCTCCCTCATCCAAGATAGTGCGGTGGATTTGTTGATTATGAACAACAACATCAACTTGGAAAGCAAGTTGATGAGAGAGTCGAGGTGAGAAATTATCCAGGTTAAACATGATAGTGTTGGACGACTCGGGATCAAAAGTGCCAATAGCGGCCAAGAGCATTCTACGTTGACTGGGGTAGTGTTGTAGAACTTCTAATGCAGACATAACACATAGTGCTTGTGCCATTTCTTCGACAATGTTGTAGTTCTGGGCGACACGTGAACTAGGATTAAAGGTAGATTTATAGACAGTGCTCTTAGGAGGGCGTAAGATAGAGTTGAACGCAAGTTTGTCAATATGAAGTGGTCCAGACGGAGGACTAATGCAAGATGGTGATGGATCTGGTAAAGTACCGTTAGTGACTTTTCCTTTGTCAGGTTTAACTGGAGTGTCATAATTCATAGAGCGAGTGGTTAAATCAATCCCATTGAAGAGATAGATATGGGCACTTGTTGAGGCTTCATCATGATAAGGGTGGTTGGAACTTCCCCGTGGAGAGGGGGTTTGAGCAACCATATATTGTTGCTGAGGAAAAGGCTAAGTAAGCACGACGGGTTGGGAATTCCCTTTGAAAATTTTGGCCACTTCATCATGATGTGGACAGTCTTGAGTGTAGTGATTGTCACCACAAATAAGACATGGGAATTTTGGCTTCCGTTGTGGTTTCTTTTCGTTAGCAGGTGGTGGATTTTGAGCTTTGGGTTGTTCATTATTGTTATTTTTTGTTTTTTTCTTTGTTTTCTTCTTACCTTTGGTTTGTTGTGAAGGGGAAGATTGAACTACATTCACCTCATATATTTGAGTTTGGGGGGAGGTAGAGGAGGGTGCGGTCGAACTGGAGGTGGATGCCGGAGCAGATCAATTAGTTGTTCCAGTCGACTAGGATGAAGATTTTGTTTTGACGGAGCCAATAATGCCATCCGCATGTAATGAAGACGAAGGTTTGGATGGATCAGTAGTGGCACAGGTAACATTTGGGATTAACTTGTACAGAGTACCAGAATGTGAGTAAACCAGATCTAAGTACTATGCCCTGGCAATGGATTCCTCTTCTGTAACTACACCACCCATGGCGACATCGCTAGCGATCGAGGGTAACAGTGATTTAGTGAACCATTCCGCCAATAATTGGTCAGGAATGACTGCTTTGATCAACCTTCATCATTGTCTCCACTCATGAATATGATTGGAAATATGCACGGATTTTTTCTGACGAAGGGAGGTCAAGAGTTCGGTACCCATCTCATATCGAATGGGTAGTTGAAAGTGTGTGAGAAAGGTCATGGAAAGGGAGTTAAAATCTTGGAAAGAACCACGTGGAAGTTTGATATACCACTTGGCTACTGAGCCCATAAGTGTTCGTTGGAAAAGATGGAAAAGACGTAAACGGATAGAGTCGTCCATTAAGGAGTTCGATGAACACCATAAATAGAAAGTCATCACATGGTTATTTGGGTATTCTCTAGGTTTACCGTCAAATTTTGGAATATCAGACGGTAGTTTAGCCGGAATCACTGGCCAGAAAGGATCATTGGTCAACTGAGACAAGTCTGGGAGATCCAGAGTAGCAAGGAATGGTAGATGTCAGTTAACCTGAGGGTGATACTGGTGTGGCATAGGAACACCAGTAGGACCATAAACTGGATTAGGTGGATAATTGTAACCAGTAGGTCCTCTTGCATACAGTTGTTGTTAACCAGAGTAGGGAGAATTCGAAGAAGGTTGAGAAACATCTGGGAGCGAAGGATAGCCTGATGGGTTATGAGGATTATAATTCAGTTGTGGGGTTTGTCCATAAAGTGGATAAACATTTTGTCCATAAGGAGGATAAGGTTGTTGTTGTCCTTGAGGTTGTTTTCCCCCAGGGAATATTGGATTTCCCAGAAAAGGAGTGTGCCAAGGATTGGGCGCTGTAGATGCATTCTGTCCAGAAGGTTGATGATGGGCTCTAGTTTGTGGCTGCCCCCCAGCATGAGGTTTCCCTCCAAATGGAGGTTGCCTCCCAAATGGAGGATTCCCTCCAAATGGAGGTTTCCCTCTGAAAGGAGGTTTCCCCCCGAAAGGAGGTTTCCTCTGAATGGAGGTTTCCCTTCGAAACGAGGTTGCCCCCCATCATGAGTTTGAGTCCCTGGAATTTGGAAACTAGACGTAAACGACTGACCAGTGCCACTTGATGGATTAGAGCCACCAAGACTAGTTTCTTCGAGTTGTTGTAAAGGTATCGAGCTTCCAGGTATAACCTGGGTAGTGTTGACAACGAAAGGATTCAGTGCTTTGTACCCAAGGGTAAGTGACGAAGAAGGCCTAGATGAAAGTGGTGTACCAATGGGAGCTTGGCTAACCACCACATTACCGGTGGGAATAGTCGCAACGTGAGGGACCATCATGGAATGGGCCATTTGGAGAGAAATAGTGGAACTTGGACCAACAAACTGCATGTTCGGACCAACGGACGGTGTGGTTGAAACGACGGTCGTACCAGTAAAATGATCTAATGGTACAGTATAGGTAACATATGTTTTGGGTAATTGGGATATAATAGGTACATCGACACCAATGCCTAATTTGTAAAGGTCTCGCACCGTGCGAGGTGGGCTTCGAATTATATCAGTCCAAAGTGGGTCTCCGACTAGCGGGCTTGAAAGAGACCTAATCGAGATTTCAGAAGGATCAATGACAACAAGTTCTCCGGCTGAATTCATCTGGAGAAAATGCCTTTCATATCCCGTAGGAATGCAAAAAGCCTCCATAGGATCTGTAACAATCCAAAAATTTTCTAAAGAAGTAGAAACTTCATCCTGTGAGGTTATAACATCGTGGGCCTCACTCTGTTGAAGAGAGCCCTCCATATAATGAGGGGGTAAAGGGGTAGATTCTTCCATATTTTCTAGGGGAAGGCCCTGTACCCTACGCGAACGGCGTGGAGGGTTGATGTTGGTGAAACCAAAAATTTGACAGAAAAAATATATGGCCAACTAATGACAAAGAAACAACATACACTAATCAAATCTAGGAATCAAACCAAGCAAACAAAACTTCTCTCGATGATCGTACTAGTTGGTGATGAAATCCAATGTCGCATGATCAAGTGAAGAAGGGGCTAGGATATGGTGGAACAGTTACAATGACGACCTGCTTAATGGACTTTCACTTTGGTGAAAGCTTTCATGCTGTAATTGTGGATTTACCCTCCAAGGAGCCCAAGTGAGTTTGAGAAATGTCCGTTCTAGGTACAGTGAGACTTCCCTTCACCATCACCTCGTGTAAGCACCTAAAGATTATGGAAACTAAGGACACCAACTCGCAGTCAGCCCCTGGGTAGGTACAGTCAACAGTCCGGTCTGAACGTATGAGTGGGATAACAAGTCTGAAATCCTTTGAGAGAACTGAGGACAAGTGGACCAATAGAACTCCAGAGGACCCCGAACGGATTCGGAGTTCACGAAGCACCAAGACCAAATGAAACCAGCTGAGCCTCAAGAAGAACCCTCAATATACGATCTGACTACTACAAACAGTTGAACCACGAAGGGATAATCTCCGTAATTCTCCCAAATGCGACCTCGTGCGTAACCCCTGTGTGAGAGGGGGATCCTAGAAAGCCTATACGACAATTGGATTTTTCTTTCCCTACCGCAAGATGCTAATGTTTGTTTTGAATACTTTGGAGATTTGTACTCACTGCCTAATCCAAAGTGTTAATCCTAGTCTAATGTTGGTGGAAGATTCTAAAAACAAAATGTTCTAGATAAATTTTAATTATCGTTAATTTTGCAACTGTTCTTTACTCAAAGGGTGTATGGCAATGAAACTAATGGTATTACGACTCAAATCCCAAAAAAATGCATAAGAAATGATAAGCAGTCCTTTCTTTCAATGAATGCCTATTTAAAGGAAAGAGAAAGATGTTCTTTTCACTATCAAGCAGTAAGATGTAGAATCCTAAATCAATTTGTTTCTCAATCAAATCCAATGTAATGCTAAAACTCATAGCAATCCTTTCTAAAATCCAAAAACAATCACAAAAAAGTATCATTTTGCTTTATGTGTGAATGATAATCAATCTGATATAAAACTTCCTATGTCATCGAGTTTGCAAAGTCAACAAGGTTCAGACAATTAGAAGCAAATTACACATAAACAATGCACTCTCGTTGTGATAAAACAAGAAAGACAAAGATGACCAAAATTTGCAAAAAGAAAACCAAAAGCTCAAAAAGATTGAAAAATGCTTGGACAAGATGACCTCAAGGATCAAATGGAAAGGTGCATAGATCTTTGAATCTCCTCACAAAGGCTTCTACTCAGTCAGATAAATGAGAAGAAAACAAGAAGTTAACCCTAAATCAGCAAAGATAAAGAGTGACTTCAAGGCAAGGAAAGAAAATGTCAAAATTCCAAACAAAAGATGATCGATTCTTAGCAAATGAAGTGTTGAAGACCAAATCAAAATGAACTGAGATTGTAAAACTCCTGAGCCTATGCCAAAATCAAGAAATGAATTCAGAGAGTGAAAATCCTGAAAAATTCTCACAGAAGAGGGGCAACACTCTAGTGTAAAGGGAACCAAATCATTTCAACACTATGTGATAGGCCAATGGGGAGCGCTAGCGCTCTAATAGCAAGGGCAGGGGAGCGTTGGGCTCTCAAAACTTAGAAAAATACCCAAAAAGTCAAATTTCCAAGCAAACTCAATCAATCAGGGTGAGTTATGATGAAAGAAAGTGGCAATCAATCAGATCTAAGAATCAGAGACACGATGTGGAGACGGTCAAAGAGTGGGAAAAAGGCCAAAACAAGATCTAGGAAAGGAAACAAAAATCAGAGCTCCTCCCCAGTGGAGTCGCCATTTTCTGTTACAGGTGAATCCTCCTACGGACAAGCGGATTCCCTCTTGGTCTCTAGACTCCTAAGGCCAAGACAAAAAAGTGCTTAACGTGGACACTGACATCTTTTTAGATCTATTTAAGCTAATGAATGAAGAGAAAGAAGAAAAGTGTACCTCGCAAAATCCAAGTTGAGCTTCACTCCCAAGCTCCTCGATAGGTCCTGTAGCACAAACAAAGATACAACAAACTTCCTATTCTACTGAGATTAGCTCAAATACAGATCTATCTACTAGAGACAAGTTCATGTGAAACAAGCATAAACTTGAAAGAAACAGGCCAAGCATGTATATATTAATGAGAACAAATGAAGAATACTTACAATCCTCTCATGAAGGTGCATCAACTTCTTCCAGCTCTCCTTGTCCAACCCCTTTACTCAAGTAATCTACACTGATTATGCTTCAATGGCATCTCACTTATGGGATCATAAGTTTGGTGTAATTCTCAATCTCCATCTATGCTTTCACTATGAGGAGGCCTCCTTATATAGGCTTGGAAAGGCCTAACCACTTGAGAGATCTTTGGGATAAGTTGAGGATTCCTCTCCTTCAATTGTGGATCTCCCCTAAGATCATGCCTCGACCTCAGATTCGAATCCAACCACCTTCAGATATTGAGGGGATTCTTCCCTGATTTCCTCCAACAAACCAAATTTCGCCCAAAAAAGGCTAGTGGTCCCTCAAAAAGGGACACAGAGCGTTGGAACGCTCCCCTAGAAGAGGGTACAGAGCGCCAGCGCTCCCTGACAATATTTAGGGGAGCGCTCCCTTCCAAATTTGACTTTCTAGTGGCTTTTTCAATGACAAAAGGCTTGTACTCCTTGTCAATTGATTTTTCTTCTTCAAGACTAGTCTTTGAGGTGTCTTAAGTGTTTTTACGATGTCGTTAGAGAGACGACATAGACAACGTTTGCGACACTCGCGACCAATATGCGACACTTGCGATATTTGTAACGATGACACTAACCATCATTGCAATGAGTGATTTTGATGTGTAACAACTATTCAAAAGTCACATGCACAATTTGGTGGTTTTGGTTTAGTTCTCTATACCCTTAATACCACTTACACTCTTAAAGAGAGGAAATTAATAACAAAATGCAATGTTCTAAATCTAATAAGGTATCTATTTCACCTACTTATTTTCTACTTTAATTTATGATTTATCAAATAAAAAAAAAACACAAATCTCCTAAAACATAAAACTAAAATTTATATATAATAACATACAAATAACCTTAAAATTAAAAACACTAAAAATTTATAACTATTATTATTATTATTATTTCTTTACTATTATTTTTTTTTCCCACAATGAAATTCCAAACCTAATCAAAACTTCCTTTACAAAACGAAACTCCACATCTCCATCTAGTATTTCTTCCACTAAACTTTTAAGCTCCAACCAATATTATTTTTAAATCTCTATTATCAACAATTTTTTTAAAACTGTATTTTCCTTAAATTATTTTTTTTTCGCACAACAAAATTCCAAACCTAATCAAAACTTCCTTTACAAAACGAAACTCCACATCTCCATCTCGTATTTCTTCCACTAAACTTTTAAGCTCCAACCAATATTATTTTTAAATCTCTATTATCAACAATTTTTCTAAAACTCTATTTTCCTTAAATGTTTTTTGTGTTTCTTAAATATTAGTTTAATATTGCAACTCATGAACGACTTGAAAAAACGTGATAGGCTGGTGAATGGGCGAAGACAAGTGGCGGTGGTTTGTAATAAAGCTCGGCATAGTTACGATATATTTGTATGGTTTTCTCATACAATGTTAAACTCCATAGGCAAAATTACCTCTAGATACCTACATTTTTAACTCTCACAATCCTAAGTTATCAAGCCATCTTTAGAAAAGTGGAGAAGGAAAGATTATTACCTTACATTGTTTAAATGTTTTATGTTTTTTTTGGTTTTTTTGGTTTGAATTTGACAACATAAATTACAATTTTTCATTAATTAAATTGTATTTCTAAATATAAAAATAGATTCAACATATTGAAAAACGTCAAGAACACTTGGATTATACAGATTTAACCACTCAAATATACAGATTCAACAATATCTCACCAAATTTCAAGCAAATATCCCGAAAAAAATTGAAAAACACACACATACACACACACACACACACACACACACACACACACACACACATTTAAACTACAACTTACTTATACATGATAAGGTCATTAGTTTAGTTTACCCTTCAGAAAACTTCGTTGTTTGTAAGAAAATAAGGTCAAATTCAATTCCCAAGAGTTCGTGGTTAATGTACATTGAAAAGGTTTTGAAACGAAGAGATTTTTGTTACGTTGTTAAGTTCAATTTGAATATTCACTAGCACAGCTGCAAAGTGGCTGGTGAACATCGAAAAGTGATGCCAAAGCTTTTTCCCGGACAGTTGATACGCACGGACAACTGAAACGCACATATAGCTGAAGAAATCTAAAGGTTAATTTCAAATGTGGTAATTCCAAAGGTTAATCAGGTAAACGTGGCAATCATATGGTGGTACAGTAATTTCTTAATATGATTAGGTAAATGTTAAAAAGTAAACAGGTTAACTAATGCATTCAAAAATACAAGTTATGAAGAGTAAATCACATTCATTGATTTGGGAGGATGACTAAAAATATGCCAGCATCTTCAATTGTTAGTCATCAGATTAGAATTTTATATTAAAAGGTGATTAATTGTGCCCATCTCCAATAGATATACGCCTTTCGGCGTAATTAACGATTGATTTAGTAAGTGTAAAGAAACATAGTAAAAAGATTATTATATAAAAAATAATAATTATAAATATAGAATTTAAGATTTGTGAAATTATAAATATATATAGTTTGTAACAAATGATTTCATAAAAAATAATTTAAGTGGAAAACAAAACTCTTTAGTGACTTTGAGTTCTTTTATATCGGTCTTATTTTACCAACATGATTTATTTACATGAACGATGATTTTAAAATGTATATTATACTACCATGGTGCTTGTCACATTGTATGATTATTTAATGCATTCAAATTAAATGATTAATTTTTTTTAACCATTAATTTTTATTTTTAAAATAAATTTTTATTTTAAATTTTAAATCCCTGATGATCATATATTATTTTCGTCTCTTCAAATATGATATCATCTCTGGTGTTACTATTTCCATCCTTGCCATTCCACAGGGCATAAGCTATGCAAAGCTTGTCAATCTTCCACTTCTTATGGGACTGTGTAGTGTCTTCTTATGGGATTGTACAAATTGAAGGGTGTGCAGTGTTTTTTATCCATCCCGAATAATCGTAGTGGATTTGGGCGGGACCTCTCAACTCGTCGATCTCTTTAATCTCGATAGTTGCTTCGTTTTTGGTAAACCTCTCTGGATATCTGGACCTTTAGACCCAGTGTGATGCTTTGTATAGCCTAGTGGAAACACATTTATTCCCTTGACTTTGCATGGGAAGGAGTTTGTACTGTTTTGGGAGGTTCATGGCATAATTCTTTGCTGCTTTATTGTATTTTGGAAGTTATACGCAATGTTTTTGCCATAACTCTTCAGTTAAGCATTCATTTTCTATCTGGTTTGGTTTGATGTACTGAGGAGAGCATTCCACTATTTTCACAATGATTGCTTGCATGCCATATTTAATGTCCTTGTGAGATTCTTGTTTTTTCCTCACAAGCTAGATAAACTATGAGAATTGATTCCTCACTTGTAAATGGGTACTTAACATGGCCTTGTTTGTCAAGACCCATATTAAGGATTGTTATCCATGATGGTTATTTATGGTACCTCTCGTTCTGCACCTTTGAGTAGTGGATTCAATGTCACTCGTGTAAATAGTTTTAGGAGTGTAACCAAGAATCTATCTCCATGTGTTGCTTTATTTTGCAGTCTCTTGGAGATCGCCACTTTGGAGTGTTTCTTGAGCCTAAGTTGTTTTACATCTTTTCCGCCTTTAGCTCATACTCCATACTTTAGTCATGAATCGTGACATCCATTGTCATCATCTTTTTCACTCAATTCAACATTGTGGGGGGGATGTTGTGCATTGCTTCCTCGGGTGATTCTTCATGCTTCACCATTTTGTTCGACATCAACTATTTTTAAGAGTGAGGCTCGTATCGAGCACCATTTCTATTTTGACTCAGCGGTTGCAGCGACTGGTGACCCATGCACTTTGGTGAGATGGATTGGCGTCCATAAGAACACTCAATTTATGATGTTTTTTTTTTACTACCTCATTTGGCTTTCTGATTCAGGACTCATTTTAGAGGAGCAATCTCTTTGCTTGAGAAGTTTGAAACTTGGATTTCTACACGGATCTTTGATGGCATTGACAACGTGGGGTAACTAGCCCTCTTTATATTTTTGGCCATACTTCATGTTTGGATTTTTCAGCCTCCATAGGTCTCACTGATTTTTTGAAGGTTGATGGTGGTTGCTTCGATTTGAAGCCTTTGTTTTCATTCTTCATCGACACCTATTTTTTTAAGCACTTATGTAATGGTTGTCATTTTTTTCCATTCTCGTGCCTCTACATCCAATCCTCCTCTGCTTCAAAATTCAACCATGATTCTTTGAGGTTACTTGGCCATCTTCTTCAGAGTTTGGTCATACTTCCTGATTGGAGCTTTCAACCTTCGCAGGCCTCATGATTTTGATTTTCAATGCATCTTTGTGGGATCTTCTTGAGTTTCAACTCCAACGCTATTTTCAACAAGGGCATTTTTCTCTCTTTTGGAGAGGAGTTTTCTCCTACAAGTTTTTCTCCTTTTCTCCGTTTATGGTTCTGTTGTCGGGACATGAAACTATGATTGTTGGGAACTAATGTAATAAAAAGAGAAGCTATGTGCGTATATCTTCTTCTAAAGTTATTAGTACTCTACTTGACTTGTGAAGCTCTGTGTTAAGAAAGAAATCTGATCTGAAAAAAAGAGGTAAGATCTTGAAAGAGGTAAATCTTTTTTCTTTGACAAGAGTAAGATAAGTGAAAATTTTGTTTTGAAAGCATGAACCTAAGTATGATTAATAGATTTTGTCCTAGTCTGAAGGCTAGGGCGCAGTTGAAAGAAAGAGATGATTTGAATAAATTTAATAGAAATGAAAAAAGATATTTTATTACTATGCATAGAAAGAATTTTTGGACTAATAAGAGGATGCAAGAAGATAGAAATAATTTTTGCAGAGTGTAGGACCAACATTGTGATCCTAGTGTGCAGTACAGAAGAAGTTGGGTAACATTTAAAAGGAAAAGAGGATTGACATTGTTCTATAATTGCAGAAGACCGGGACATCTTGCTAAGGATTGCCTTGGCACAGGTCCTATTTGTCTTTGTTGTAATATTGTTGGTCATGAGTTTGAGGATTGTCTAAGGATGATTGCTAAAGTTGACAAATGAACATGAAATGAGAAAATTATGAAAGGAATCAAGAGACTAGGGTCATGTTAGAGAAAGAAATAGAGAAATCTCAGAATGCATTATTACAATTGAAAGAAACAATGGATGTTCATAAAGATGTTAGTTTACCATATATCTTGAAAGTAAAACAATGCATAAGTACAAGAATAGAAGACTTCGACATAGACTATGTCTTGGATGAAGAAACACAAGTGAATATTATGATAGAAGACACTTGGGAAATTTTGGGAAAGCCTACCGTTTAAGGATAGTCTTGTTTAAGGGAAATATGATAACTTTATGTGGAAGAGTTACTAATGTACCTATTATTATTCATGGAACAACAACTGAAGAGGAATTTGAAGTCATTAAGTTTGTTGAGAACAACTCCCCTTTCCCACTTTTATTAGGTAAACCTTGGATTGAGAAGGATCAAATCAGAAGGAAAGCAGAGGAAAAGGCCACAGAAAAGAAAAAGCAAGAACTAAGGGATTTCATAGATAGAAAAACAGATCGACTAATAGAAGAATGAGAGGATAAGTCAAAGCAACAGAACAAAGTAACAATGCAGGAGGGACAGAAGGCAAGAGAATTAGATGTCAATATTGAAAGAATGAAAGAAGATTTGAAGGACCTATCCATTCAAGAAATAAGTGTGCCCACTGAGGAAGTGTTAAGAAAAGGGATATTAACTTCATATCCTTTAAGGGCACAACAACAGTGCGAAGTCACTACGCTAGAAGAAGATAAGAATAATAATGGAAAGAGGAATCCAAAAATAGTTAGAGAGACTCAGATCATAGGAAAGAAGGAAAGGAAGATCAATAAAAATAAACCTAAGTTGGAACAGCTACAAGAAGTTACAGAGACCCGATGGAAGACTTCACAGACAGGAACCTCGTAGGAGGTAGGTTCGCAGGATTTGAACCTTGCTAGAGCAATAAAACCACACAGAATGGGACTTCGCCCTAGCGAAGCTATATGATCGTTGGAGGTGTCCCAACTGTTAGAACAACACTCCAGAATGGTTAGAAAATGCATTTATGGGCAGATGGGTCACTCTTAGATCTTGAGACTATGCCATAACGGACAAATTCACATTGATAGAATCATTTATGGCTGTTGGAAGAATCCGTTATGAAGCCCCGCTTATTTAACCCATTGGTCATCGCGTCAAGACCACTTTTTTCTACCTGTGATTGACTAATCTAACAGAGAATTTATTGTGTGTTGAGTTGTGTTATCAGAAACTAGACCTCGCCATCTATTTTTCTACCCCACCTATCCGTTCACTTACCCCAAACTGTCTATTTAAAAGTGAGAATGTTGGGCGAACCTATTGAATTAGAAATTTTTTTCGAGGAGGTCCTTAAGAAGATAATGCCCGACAGAAATTTATCTGAAGGTGTCTAGGCATCATCGACTAGGGGACTGCAGGATTCCCAATCAACTGGACGTCATTCTCGCCGTGTCAACCCCGTGACTGAGCAACGAAGTAAGCATCGTGGTGATCTGGCTAATGCAAAGAAGATCCCATCGATCCTACCTGAGTACATTCCACCTTTGGTTGGCGCATTTAACCGCGAAAACATTCCATGAGATTACGAGTACACTCTGTTCACTATGTATATTCTGAATGGAATACGCATAGTCGAGAGTCAGTTAGGATAGATCCCAATGCTGAAAAAAAATGACTTAAATCTAGGCGACAAAAAGAACTATGATATGTTATCACCCCACCGATACTTGACAAAGTCAACTGGGAAGAAGACTTGCCTTCTCTCCCAAGCATGGATTAAGGGACTCGCGCAGTCCATTGTGCTAAATGTGATGAAGATTCCCCATTTTGGCCGCCACCAGGGGGTTAACTCTTGCGTTAAACTCCTCTTGTCGTGCTATCATGGCAGATACCCGTCGCTCAATAGATAGATTACTGTGGATCCAGTGTTGATCCACGAGATTACAAGGTTAAGCATGAAGGGACTTTATGTTGGCATGTTTTCAGACAGAGGCAGAGTATACGTGTTTGTCATTGATGGAAAAGATCACGATCAATAACGTAGCGATAATGGCATGGCCATGGCAAGTTCAACAGTGAAGAGCAATAATGATCATTGGATCCCATTTAGATTTCCTAATGACCGTCAGATCTGAATTCAGATAGGAGGAGCATGCAGTAGAAGAGAACAGATCTCATGCATCAGATCTGAGCTCGAGGTCTGACCGACATTGGATCCAGGAGAACCTGCATGTTATTTAAAGTTCAAGGTCAAGAGGGCTTACAAAATCCTGAAAGCAAGAGGACCGTCCATCTTTGGGAAGGACACGTGGTTACAGATCAGTATTTTGTTGACTGAGAGGTCAAAGGAAGGAGTGCCCTAACCTCTCAAACTCGGGATATGTGAAATCGCGAATTAATTGGATTCGTTGATCAAAGGGATATCCTGGACCGTTGATCAGGAACAACGAAGGCTCGTGAATTTGTGAAATGATCTTGGATGTTGAATCTAGATGACACATGGTGAAATATTGGCATTTTTCTGACTGAAAGGTCAAAGGAAGGAGTGCTCTAACCTCTCTAACTCACGATATGCGAAATCACGAAATAATCCTAACCATCAGATCGAGGATTGATATGGACCGTTGATCAGACACAATGAAGGCCCGTGAAGTTTCAAAATCACGATAATATCTGGATCGTTGGGTCCATAGGACACGTGGCGAAAGATCATCATTTCCCTGACTGGAAATTCAAAGGAACGGGGTTCCCTAACCTCTTGAACTCGCGATATGCGAAATCGCAAAATGCTGAAATGTGAAATTGCGACATGGAGTTTCGAGGATCACGACATGGAGTTTCGGGGATCGCGACATGGAGTTTCAGAGTTTCAAGGATCGTGACATGGAGCGTCAAGATATCTCATTACAAGAATTGCCAAAATCGCGAAATGTCGAAATGCGAAATTGCGACATGGAGTTTTAGGGATCTTGACATAGAGTTTTGGGGATCCTGACATGGAGTTTCGGGGATCGCGACATCGATTTTTGGAGTTTCGGGGATCGCGACATGGAGCGTCAAGATATCTCATCACAAGAAATGTTGAAATGTGAAAAACACCTTTTGGTGTAGTCTGTGGTCACCATCAGTGGTCATGTGAGAGGGAGGAGCTAGCACCAATCTAAGCTCCTTTTCGGCGATCATAACATGAAGAGTCGAGACTCTTCACCACAGGAATGTCGAAATGCCAAAATGTGAAATGGATAAATCAACGCAAGACCTTGTGCTTGTAATCCAATGGTGTTGGATACTTGGAAATCTGATCGAAGGGCTATTGTTGCTCTTCATGATTAATTGTTCAGTTACGATTCAGTTAGCAGAACCAAATCATGGTTCTTGGACGGTTGGTGTTTCATTTGCTGAAGCATTGTTCTAGGGATTTGAGGGGTAACTGAAGGGGTTGTAGTGTATAAAAGTAAAACGCAGTGACTGTGTGTGGTTGGTTGTTCTGACTGGAAAAATGAGTTGAACTGTAGAAAGGTAAAATTATAGTATGCACAGTGTGAAGAAAGCTCATAGATAAGGAACAAAAGTTGAACAGAGGAGAAAAGGTGGAGAGAGAAGAATGTTCACATATCAAAGAGCATGAGAAGGACAGAGAAAGAACAAATAGAAAGAGACAGCAAGTCAAGCCAAGTATGAACAGAGCAGAAGAATAGTGTAGCAGAGAAGAATTGCAGAACAGTGAAGAAGTGGTAAGAATTGATTTATTTGTGTTGTTGGTTATTCAATCATTTATTTGTAATAAAGGTGGTAGGGAGGTGCTAGGGAGGACTATTGTCCTCAAAGGTTCAATTGTATGCTTGAACACAGGGAGTTGTAGCTTCCATCCGGTTGCAGCCAGAAAAA
>JASDQU010503605.1:51423-72398 GCA_032191745.1 Picea mariana
ATAAAAATAGATTCAACATGTTGAAAAACGTCAGGAACATTTGGATTATACAGATTTAACCACTCAAATATACAGATTCAACAATATCTCACCAGATTTCAAGCAAATATCCCAAAAAAAATTGTAAAAAAAAAAAAAACGCATTTAAACTACAACTTACTTATACATGATAAGGTCATTAGTTTAGTTTACCCTTCAGAAAACTTCGTTGTTTGTAAGAAAATAAGGTCGAATTCAATTCCCAAGAGTTCGTGGTTAATGTACATTGAAAAGGTTTTGAAACGAAGAGATTTTTGTTATGTTGTTAAGTTCAATTTGAATATTCGTTAGCGATTGATTTAGTAAGTGTAAAGAAACATAGTAAAAGGATTATTATATAAAAATTAATAATTATAAATATAGAATTTAAGATTTGTGAAATTATAAATATATATAGTTTGTAACAAATGATTTCATAAAAAATAATTTAAGTGGAAAACAAAACTCTTTAGTGACTTTGAGTTCTTTTATATCGGTCTTATTTTACCAACATGATTTATTTACATGAACGATGGTTTTAAAATGTATATTATATTAGCATGTGCTTGTCACATTGTATGATGATTTAATGCATTCAAATTAAATGATTAATTTTTTTTAACAATTAATTTTTATTTTTAAAATAAATTTTTATTTTAAATTTTAAATCTTTGGTGATCATATATTATTTTTGTCTCTTCAAATATGATATCATCTCTGGCGTTACTATTTCCATCCTTGCCATTCCACAGGGCATAAGCTATGCAAAGCTTGTCAATCTTCCACTTCTTATGGCACTGTGTAGCGTCTTCTTATGGGACTGTACAAATTGAAGGGTGTGAAGTGGTTTTTAATCCATCTCGAATAATTGTAGTGGGTTTGGGCAGGACCTCTCAACTCGCCGATCTCTTTAATCTCGATAGTTGCTCCATTTTTGGTAAACCTCTCTGGATATCTAACCTTTAGACCCAGTGTGATGCTTTGTGTAGCCTAGTGGAAACACATTTATTCCCTTGACTTTGCATGGGAAGGAGTTCGTGCTTTTTTGGGAGGTTCATGGCATAATTCTTTGCTGCTTTATTGTATTTTGGAAGTTATATGCAAAGCTTTTGCCATAACTCTTCAGTTAAGCATTCATTTTTTATCTGGTTTGGTTTGATGTATTGAGGAGAGCATTCCACTCTTTTCACAAAGATTGGTTGCATGCCATATTTAATGTCTTTGTGAGATTTTTGTTTTTTTTCTCACAAGCTAGATAAATTATGAGAATTGATTCCTCACTTGTAAATGGGTACTTAACACGGTCTTGTTTGTCGGGACCCATATTAAGGATTGTTGTCCATGATGGTTATTTATGTTACCTCTCGTTCTGCACCTTTGAGTAGTGGATTCAATGTCACTCGTGTAAATAGTTTTAGGAGTGTAACCAAGAATTTGTCTCCATGTGCTGCTTTATTTCGCAGTCTCTTGGAGATTGCCACTTTGGAGTGTTTCTTGAGCCTAAGTTGTTTTGCATCTTTTCCACCTTTAGCTCATACTCCATACTTTAGTCATCAATTGTGACATCCATTGTCATCATCTTTTTCACTTAGTTCAACATTGTGGGGGGGATGTTGTGCATTGCTTCCTCGAGTGATTCTTCATGCTTCACCATTTTGTTCGACATCAACTATTTTTAAGAGTGAGGCTCGTATCGAGCACCATTTCTATTTTGACTCAGCGGTTGCAATGATTGGTGACCCATGCACTTTGGTGAGATGGATTGGCGTCCATAAGAACACTCAATTTATGATGTTTTTTTTTTTACTACCTCATCTGGCTTTCTGATTCATGACTCATTTTAGAGGATCGGTCTCTTTGCTTGAGAAGTTTGAAACTTGGATTTCTACACGGATCTTTGATGGCGTTGACAACATGGGGTAACTAGCCCTCTTTATATTTTTGGCCATACTTCATGTTTAGATTTTTCAGCCTCCATAGGTCTCACTGATTTTTTGAAGGTTGATGGTGGTTGCTTCGATTTGAAGCCTTTGTTTTCATTCTTCATCGACACCTATTTTTTTGAAGCACTTATGTAATGGTTGTCAGTGTTTTCCATTCTCGTGCCTCTGCATCCAATCCTCCTCTGCTTCAGAATTCAACCATGATTCTTTGAGGTTACTTGGACATCTTCTTCAGAGTTTGGTCATACTTTCTGATTGGAGCTTTCAACCTTCGCAGGCCTCATGCTTTTGCTTTTCAATGCATCTTTGTGGGATCTTCTTGAGTTTCAACTCCAACGCTATTTTCAACAAGGGCATTTTTCTCTCTTTTGGAGAGGAGTTTTCTCCTACAAGTTTTTCTCCTTTTCTCCGTTTATGAGATTTTGTACATGGGTACCTTATCAGGCCTTGTTGTCGGGACCCATATTTGTTCTTCTTTGTTCCTCCCTACGTTTCTCTTATGGGGGGGGGTGTTGGTGTGTTTGGTAAGCTCACATAGTTGTTCCTAGTCTTTAGGAAGTTGTTGGAACTAGTTGGAGTGAATCTCTCACATCCAACTAGATGCTTCCTAAATTGGTGTGAAGTTGATATATTTTCTCAACCATATATCAAGGTAGTTTTCTTATCTTAAGACAAAGCTTGTGTATTTATATGTACTCTATTTTCTTTATTTAATGAGGAGAGCTCTCACACCTTTTTGGTTTGTACATAATAATATCTACTCTCACATTTCTCAATAAAATATATTTTATTATATATTTCTTATACAATCCTTTTCATTAAATCAAATCAAATACATGCATACCATATTAAGTTATTACAATCATTGTCATTAAATCAAATAAATGCATACCATATTTATTATATATTTATGCATGTTGACCATCCCTTTCAAATTGTTTAAATGGAAAAACCGCGAGTTTGTTTGGGAAATTTGTCATGTGTGCTTGCTATTTGCAAATATCAATTTTCTTTTGCTTTAATATTCTTCATTATTATCGTGGCTCTTGTCTCCCATTACAAAACTCTCCTAAATCGACCTATGAGTGATAATTCCTTGAATTTTTTGCGTTGCTACGTACAACCACAACACCCTTCTCTCTGGCAGCTCATGTTTGGAATTTTCTCTTAAGAGTAGTGTTTGAGGCTCATGTTTGGAATTCTCTCTAGAAAGGTCTTGGTCTCTTCCATTTCGAATGGTATGAAGAAATAACTCTAGAAAGGTCTTGGTGTCTTCCATTTCGAGAATTTAAAGTTACATTAGGAAATAAAGTGGGAACCATGCTCTTTTAATGTGGGAACCATCAACAATATGAAGTCGAATTGACACCTTTCTGTCAATAAAAAACACATCAAATTCTTCAATTTAAAGAGAATTTTGGTTATATAGATTAATATAATGTATTTCATTATTGTAATTGAAACAATGGAAATAATTATTTAAATGCCTCAAACATTAGGAAAATAAATTGGAGGCATTGGAAACGACCTAGGTGACGATAATTTAATTGTTACTCCTAATTTTACCAAATTAAAATAGACTTCAATACTTCACCTGAGAAAGGGATGTCATGGTTGGGGTTCATCTCACTGAGAAGGAGACAATTGAGATTCAAGAGATCATTGGTGCAGCTTAGCCGGAGGAGGACGTGACACATGAAGATGATCAGGCAGTGATAAGCGATCACACACGCCTGGATTTGAAATTTTTTTTTACAACCTCATCCTTCAGTGGACTCACGGGTAATCCTGGTCCTCCCATCTCTTCATTAAAATTTGTGTTAAATTCATTTACTTTGGTTGGAAATGACTGGATTAAAGAATTGGGAAATCTATCTATCTCCCCAAAGTCACCCCCTATAATGGTTTTCCCTCAAATTCAACCTGCTTTATGCTCTACTACCCCTGCGAGTGACTGTGAGACAATGCCGAGGGTGGTTTCAGAGGTGGAGTATTCCTAAGATTCGGGGGGATCTTCCACTCGTTATTACTTACACTCGAGACTCCACTGGAAAAAATGGGGGATTGGGATCGGGACCCTCACGCATAGTGGGAGGCGGAGGACGAGGAAGGAAGTTTTTTTTAATCAAAATCTCAAGTTAAAGCCATAAGTGACTTGTTAGCTGGAAAGAAACAATCCATTAAAAGGGTGTTTAGAGCTACACGTGCCCATAAGAAGGGTATGGAATGAAAATCATGTCCTTCAACTGCAGGGGTTTGGCAAATCCCCACAAAAAAGTTTCCCTTAAAAGGGTGGATAACACTGACCTTCTGGATGTAATTCTACTTCAGGAGACTCTAGGGGAGGGAGAGGCGGTGAGTACTACCTTGGAAGCCATGTTTCCTGGATGGGATTTTTTTTTTTTATGTTCGAATGTCAGAGGAAGGTATGGTGGGTTGGAAGTGGGCTGATGGAAGTGGGCCCAAACTCCAGGACGGTCAAGTTGTCGAACTCCCGGGGGTTGGAATCTTGTCTTGATATTGAAGTATTTTCAATAGATCTAGGAATGGAGATTCATATTTTCAATATATATGGCCCTTATCAGGACCGAATTCCCTTTTTGGATTCCCTTCTCAACAAATCATTGTTTGATGGGGATTATTTAATTTTGGGAGGGGATTTCAAATTTTCGTTAGGATTGGCTGAAATTTGGGGGCCTCGAGCTAGAGCAGATCCCCTCTCTTATTACTTCTCCCAAAAGATGACAGCTAAAATCCTTTTTGATGTTGAGCCTACCAAGCTGAAACCAACATGGAGGAATAAATGGGTAGGTGAGGATCGGATAGCCAATAGGATTGACAGGTTTATAGTATCATAAATTTTTCTTGAAAGACGGGTTCTCATCAAACGATGGATTGGAAGCGGAGGGGAGTTTGACCATTTCCCTATTTTCTTGGAGATCAGAAGGGGCAATATGAAACCTACTAGCCCCTTCAAATTCAACAACACATGGCTAAAATATGAAGCCTTTATTAATTTAGTTAAGGATAATTGGTCTCCTTTCAACCACAATGCACCTAAATCGACAAATTTTCAGTTTGGTATCAATCTGAAAAAGGTCAATAGAAAAAAATTGCACGGACCTTTCTCAAGAGACAGAGGGATGACCAAGAGTTAAAGGAGTTTGAAGAAAGGATTAATGTAATCTATGAATCTGATGGAGGAGGCTTCCTTTCACAAGAATCCAAAGAAGACCTGATCAGACTTGAAGACATGAGGAATACTTTACTGCGTGATAAGGAGGATATTTGGAGACTTAAAAGCAAAGAGATTTTGTTAGAAAGTGGGGACAGGAATACAATGTTATTCCAAGCCTATGAGAAGGGAAGGCGCTTTTCCAACACCATTTGGAAATTGGAGGATGAGCTCAGAAATGTAGAAACTTCCTTCGAAGGTATGGATCGATTGGGAAAATATCATTTCCAATCGTTATTTAAAGCTAAGGAGAGGGCCTCGATCCTGGAAGTTGTCCGCTTAGCCCAACTATTACCTAGATTTGTGGAGGAGGAAGATAATAGGTCTTGGATGGAAGAAGTCTTAGAGGAGGAATTGATTCGGATTTTATGAGCAGAACGAAATGAATACAGATTATTAACAGGGGCTTAACAAAAAATAACAAAGATACAGTAAAACTGGTTTTTTATTCAATAACGAAATAAGTTGAAACTGTAAAATGCAGCGGAAACAAGCCTGCTGGAATGGTGGCGGCTTATCTCTGAGAAGAGATGTGACGGCAGCGCGCATTCTCAAGAAGAAGGTTACAATGAGTCTCTAAATGCCTTTTTACAATAAGCAAGAATGCCAAAAACCCTAGACATCCAAAAACCTAACCCTAGGAGATGAAGCGCCAAAAGTCATGTGGGCCCTGTTTAGGTAAGTGAGTACATCAACTTCCTGGGGTCGTAACGTTTTCATACGATATTCGTTTTAAGCGTGTGATAGACTGTTGGAAAGGTATCATCGAGGAGATTCATTTTGGGGGCTTAATCATGCCTTTTGCAATCATTGAGGAGCTCGATCCTGAAAAACCTTCATTTAGGCCCTCAAAATGACCCCGGAAGTTAAAACTGCTAAAAATAGTAAATTGCCAAAATTGTCAGAAAATTGTTTTGAGCCAGTTGGAAAAGGTGGGTGGCCACCGATATCCATTTGGATCAATCCTCCCTCCTTAGGAAGAAATGGTCTCCATTGCATTGAGGTCCCCCATTAGATGAAGAAATTTCTGCTGAATTTGGCCCCGAGTGAGCCACTTGCCTTGGTGCAGGAGCTAGCCTGCTTTGACGACTCAATAAAGTTGGATCCTTTGTTGTCGAGTGCAATTGATCTGTCTGTCCACAATATGATCATTAGATTCCTGTTGTATGCAGTCGGGGTTGAGTTCTGTTCGTGTCAACTGTTTTGCTACTTCTAAGGTGTCTAATAATGGTGGGAAATAAGGGCGAAGGAGATCCACATTGAACATTGGGTGCAGGCCAAGGAAAGGAGGAACGTTGAAATCAAAAGCATTATCCCCCACAGCCTTGGTGATAGTGTATGGTCCATAACGGAGTGGGCGAAGCTTCCGATGGGGTCCTGTAAGGCATTCTTTCTACAAGTGCAACCAAACTTTGTCGCCCACCTGAAACTTATGCGGCACCCGATGTTGATCATGGTGTTGCTTGTACTTGTCATTGGACTTCTGTAGGATATCCTGAACCTGTTGGCGGATGTGCTGGATCCGCTCAATGAACCGGGTGGCTTTGTCAGCTTCAGTTGGAGCAGAAGATGATTCAGTCGAGGTGACCACAAGGGGAAGTGCAACATCTATGGGACCCAATGGTTGGAATCCCAACCCCACTTGAAAGGGGCTGTGGCCGATTAAGCTATGCAAGGCTCGGTTGTAGCTATGTTGGACATAGGGAAGGCCCTCATCCCATGTGCGAGGGTTTTTTGAATTATACATGCGAATGATATGCACAATCATTCGATTTACAACCTCGGTTTGGCCATCTGTCTGGGGGTGGAAGGTCGTGGATTTGGTGAGCTTGGTGTCCAGTAGTGCCCAGAGGCTCGACCAGAATGTGCTGAGAAATCGACTATCTCGATATGAGACAATGGTTTGTGGGATTCCAAAATGTACCCAGACTCGTTCAAAGAAGAGCTTGGCAATGGCCTCTGTTGTGATGCTCTTCTTGCAGGCAACTAGAATCTCCATCTTAGAAAAGCGATCAACAAGCACAAAAACACAGTCATTTCCCCACTTGGTGGATGGGAGGCCCGACATGTAGTCCATTGAGATGGATTCCCATGGCCTATCAGGAGTAGGAAGAGGGGTGTACAGGCCCTGTTTCTTAGTGGTTGGTTTGGCAATAGTGCAGGCAGTGTAGGACCTAATATACTTGTCGACCTCCTGTCGAAGTTTCAGCCAGTAGAAATGATTTTGTAGCATCGCCACTGTCTTTTCAACGTCGAAGTGTCCTTCCACTCGACTGTAGTGGGCTTCCCAGATCAGCTTCAATCGCTCACTTGATGGAACACAGATATGGCCCAGACGACACAACAACCCATCCTGAAGATGGAAATTATCAACAATTGCATTTGCACCCAACATTTGGTAGGTGGTGGCGAAGTCAGGGTCTGTCTCATAGAGTTGGGGCCATCTAGATGTCTCATGGCTGCAAGAGTCTAGCACCGTGGTGAGTGTCATGACTGGTGGTCTGCTGAGGCAATTAGCAACGCGATTGGTGCTTCTTGTTTTATACTTGATGTTGAGGTGGAATTGCTGCAAGTATGTGGACCACTTTTGATGGCGGTCATTCTGCAATTTTCCCTGTGTCTGCATGAACTGCAGTGGCTTATGATCAGTGTGGATGACTGTCTCCTTCCCAAGAATGTAATGTCTCCATTGGCGGCATACTTTCACAATGGTGTACATTTCTTTGTCGAAAGTAGGGTACTTGCGGACAGTATTTGACAGTGTCTCACTATGATAGGCCACGGGGTGGCCGTAATGAGTGAGAATGGTGCCCACAGCATAGTCTGAAGCATCTGTCTCAATCTCAAAGGGATGTTGCAGGTCTGGTAGTGAAAGTACTGGAGCTGAGCACAAGCGCTTCTTCAAATCATCGAACGCTTGTTGTTGGGACCGCCCCCACGCAAATTTCACCTTACCACCACCCCTGTTTATTTGGCTAAGGGCCCATGCAATATGGGAGAAACCCAACATGAACCTACAGTAGAAATTAGCAAGTCCCGAGAAGCTCTGAAGCTCAGTGAGTGTTGTTGGGGCTGGCCAGTCACGGATGACTTGGATCTTGGCTAGATCCATATGTACGCCATGCCGATCAATGATGTAGCCCAGGTAATGGACCCTGTCCATGCCAAAGGAGCATTTTTCTAGGTTGGTGTATAGCTTGTGCTGCCACAGGGTGTGCAGAACCTGTTGAATATGCTGCAAGTGTTTGGCCGAAGTCTTTCTGTAAATTAGAATGTCATCTAGATACACCACTACAAAAGTATTGGTGAATGGTCGCAGGATATCGTCCATCATCCTCATGAAAGTGGCTGGAAAATTTTTCAAACCAAAGGGCATGACCAACCATTCAAAAAGTCATTCCTTTGACTTGAAAGTGGTCTTCCATACATCTGTCTATTCTATCGGGACCTAGTGGTAGCCAGACTTCAGATCAATCTTACTGAAGTATTTGTCCCCTGTGAGTTGATCAAGGAGGTCATCGATTCGGGGAATCGAGTATCGGTTTCTGACAGTGATTTTATTCAGAGCTCAGTAATCAATATAGAGTCGCCAGGTTCCATCTTTCTTCTATACCAGCACGATTGGGCTCCCGCAAGGTGATGAGCTGGGCCGGATGTGTCCCTTGTGGAGAATTTCTTGGATCTGTCGCTTGATCTCCTCATTCTCTAACAAAGAGTGACGATAGACTGGCCCATTGGGCAGCGGTGCACCGGGGGTCAGATCGATGGGGTGCTTGACCTAGCAGTGTAGAGGTACCCCTGTAGGTGAGGAGAAGATACCTGAGTATTCTTCCATGACCTTATCTACTTGCTTCTGCTGTGTGGAGAGGTCGGTCGTAGAGACCCTGGATGTGGATGCAATCTTTCGATTATTTTGAGAGCGAATCACGAAGAAGACAAACTTCCCCATCTTAGAGATGACCTTCCTGCATTTCTTCGTAGAGATCAAGGAAATAGCACTAGGTGGGACTGCCTCGGGTATCCTATACAATTTCCTGTTCAAAGTAATAATAACACTACAAGGCCTAGACTCATACNCCAAAAGAACATCACAAACTTCGAGATGAGCAACATCACACAATACCTCGTCTTTGAAGGGCTTGATGCCGTACGACAATCGACACTATTGGCCAACGCGGAGATCGTTTCCTTGGCGGAGCCATCCAATGGTGTAGGGTTGTGGGTGCGGCATTGTTGGTAGGGCCAACCGCTTGATGACCTCTACTAAGATGAGGTTCTTCTGGCTACCACTATCAACGATGAAGTGTAGCGGGGTGCCTTTTACCCACATCTGTGAATGGAAGAGGCGCTTTCCTTCTTCTGGCTCATCTGGTTCACTAGGCTGGAGCTTGGTGGTAGCAATGGTGGCACTGGGTTCCACGTCAATAATCCGTCTTCTACTTTCTGGTTCTATCTCGGAGTTAGAATCTGCATCTAATTCAGAGGCTTTCACTTCGGCCACTAGCGACTGCTTTGAGTGGCAGTCAGCAATGTTATGCCAAGGGCTCTTATGGAAGTCACACCACTTCTCGGTATCTTTCTTTGTCTTTTTGATGTCCTTCTTTTCTTGTGNCTTTGTTAGGTGGGTTGGGGCCGCCCTTTCCTGGCTTTTGTTGTGAGGGGTTCCCAGGCCCAAATTGCCGCGTCTTTTGTTTGAGCTTCTACTCGATTTTGACGACATATCAGTAGGACACGCCCAAGGATGAGATGTCCAGAAACTCCATTTCGGTATAGATGTATCTATGCAGAGCACCGTGATACTTGAGCACCAGATGTCGCTTTGAATCTTTGATACCCAACTTGGTGCGCAAGGTATGGAAGATATTTGTGAAATCTGGCACTGCTTGGTCTCTTTCTTGCTGCAGTGTGGTCCATTTGGTATACATGTCATCATAACTTCTGACAGAGTATTATTTCTCCTTAATAGCATCCCTGAAGGATTCCCAAGTGGTCGTGACTGAAAATAATGAGGTTTTCTCTGTTTCCTTTTGCTCACAGAAAGTTTCCCACCAATCTTTGACATGGGGAACGACTTTGAGGAGCGCAAAAGTAATCTTTTCTCTATTCAAAAATTTATGAATAGAAAAATACCCTTTTAGTAGATTCAACCACTTGTCTACAACATCTGCATCTATATGACCTTCAAATATAAGAATATCAAAGTTTATTTGTACCTTGAAGGGGGCGGCGCCTCCATTCGAAGAAGATGTGTCGCCTGTTGGTAGTCGCCGAAGGATTTGCGTGAAACTATCCATCATCTCGTTCCTCTGTTGCGTGAGGGATTCCTCAATCAACAGTTTGAAAGGATCTCTTATCCCATCATCTTTCTTTTCTCCTGCCATGGGAGGTCACTTGGGCATGCGAGAGCTTCTGTCGTCAAGAGAAACAAGCTCGAGACCCAACTCTTTGTACTCCGACCTCGTTGGGGACATGCATTAAGACGACAAGGAGCATACTGCTCTGATACCACTGATCCATATTGTATGAGAAGAATGAAATGAATACAGATTATTAATAGGTTCTTAACACAAAATAACAAAGATACAGTAAAACTAGTTTTCTATTCAATAACGAAATAAGCTAAAACTGTAAAATGCAGCAGAAACAAGCTTGCTGGGATGGTGGCGGCTTATCTCTGAGAAGAGATGTGACGGCAATGCGCATTCGCAAGAAGAAGGTTACAATGAAGCTCTGAAGGCCTTTTTACAATAATCAATAATTCCAAAAACCCTAGACATCCAAAAACCTAACCCTAGGAGATGAAGCGCCAAAAGTCATGTGGGCCCCGTTTGGGTAAGTTAGTACATCAATTTCTCGGGGTCGTAACTTTTGCATACGATCTCTGTTTTAGGCATGTGATAGCCCGTTGGAAAGGTATCGTCGAGGCGATTCATTTTGGGGGATCAATAATGCCTTTGGCTATCATTTAGGAGATTTATACCAAAAAACCTTCATTTAGGCCCTCAAAATGGCCCCAGAAGTTAAAACTGCTAAAAATAGTAAATTAACAAAAATGTCAGAAAACTGTTTTGAGCCAGTTGGAAAAGGTGGGTGGCCATAGATATCCATCTAGATCAGGAAATAAAAAAGTCTCTACATAGTTTTCAAAAGGAAAAAATCCCAGGACTGGACGGATGACCGATTGAATTCTTCCTGGGTCTTTATGACGTGTTAGGACAATACATTCTTTAGGTAGTGGAAGACACCAGAGATTCTGGACACATCCCCGCAAGATTCAATTCTACATTCATAGCTCTCATCCCTAAGTCTGATAACCCTTCTTCCTTGGATGAATTCGGGCCTATTTGTCTATGTAATTGCATTTACAATATTGTAGCAAAAGTCATAGCAAGAAGAGTAAAATTTGTTCTCTCCAACATGATTTCGAGTGAACAATTTGGGTTTTTGGAAGGGTGCCAAATACATGAAGTTATTGGTGTAGCTCAAGAACGCCTTCACACTTTAAAAAGAAGAAATATGAAAGAAGTAGTACTGAAAATTGATCTTTCTAAATCCTATGATAGGGTCAACTAGTTATATACATGTATTTTAATAACTCACTTGGGCTTTGAGGTTCCTTTTATCTGATGGGTTATGAGTTGCATCACTACAATGTCCTTTGATGTTGTAATTAATGATTCAACTTCTCCATTTTTCATTCTAAAAGGGGACTGCGTCAAGGATGCTCGTTTTCTCCTTTGCTACTCCTTTTGGTAGTGGAAGGGCTTAGTAGGGTGATCAAAGAATCTAAGAGACAAGGAACCTTCTTAGGAATCCATATTTCTCACAATTTAAAAATTTCTCATTTTCTCTTTGTGGACGATTAACTAATATTTTGTGATGGGACAAGAAGGGATGTTGAAACTCTAGAGAGCATTCTAAATCTTTTCTCCAGAGATATAAGTATGCAAATCAACGGAAGAAAATCAACTATTTCATACCATATTCTTTATGAGGAGGAAATTAATTCTTACAGGGCACTATTTCCTTTTGATTTAAAGGATGTAGACGAAGGATTGAAGTATCTAGGTTTCAACCTAAAACCAAATGAATATAAGAAGACAGATTAGATGTAGTTAATTGGAAAGATGGAAAAGAGGCTTCAGAATTGGAGTCATAGATGGATTTCTAGGGCTGGAAGATTGGTTCTAGTTAAATCAATTCTTGAAGCTATATTGGTTTACTAGATGTCTCTAGCCTAGATCCCGAAAGATATTTTGGAATCAATTAGGTGTATTTTCTTCAAATTTATATGGAGTGGAACTTTAGAGACCTATGTCCTTCCTTGGGTTAGGTGGGAAAGGATAGAAATCCCAAAGCAACTTGGTGGCTGGGGGCTAAAAAATATTTTCCTTTTTTCCAAGGCTCTGGCGGAAAAATGTGTCTGGAGGCTGGTGTTGGCATTGGAAGTCACTCATGGATTGCAGCAAGAACAGAGCCCGACGCCCATCATTTTATGTCACGATTGTTAAAAAGGGGGTGATCGAATGGAAGTAAACTCAGAACAATATCGCTCACTCAGAAAACTGGGTTGGAACAGCAAGGACATGTGAGGTCTTGATTCAACTTGAGCCAGTAAGTTTGCATAATGGTGAGTAAGTGAAAGAAAAGAAATGGGAAAAGTCTCAGATATGAGATCCTCTCAGACCAGATAAACTTCAAAGTAAACCTCAAATGTTGCGGAACTAATACAATCAAACATGCATCATACAGTTACAGCAACACCCGACTGGATCATCCATACCTGGGCTTTTAAGATTCAGAGGAAAAAGGAAAGGAGGAGGTTGGCCGCCATTAAACAAGAAATCTCAAAACATCATTGTATAACCAAAGAACCAAAGGCTTTGTTAAAGCTTTACAGTCGGGAGCTTAGCTCTACCATCGATAGATTACAAAATGGCAAAATTGCCTACATATACCCCAAGCTAATAACAACAACAAAACCAAGGCTTATCATTAAAAACATTACGTCTGCATGTTTACTAGCAGACTGCACCTGCAGTATTTGGATGGTCGTGCACTCGTGTCAGATGCAATCAGACTTCTAGCAACCCTACAAAAGAATTGACTTGTCTCAGGTCCCTTTCTGGACTTTCCATTTATGGTGGAGACGATGTCTAACCACCACCAACTACCTCAATAACTACTTCCTTGGGATTGGGAGCGACCAGGTCAACTCTGCACTATTGGGACGTGGAAGCTCTCTTGCGCTGCCACCTAGATCGGCTGAAACGTCTTAATCATAAGGCATGGAGGCTGGTGCGAAGACTGGGGCACATGGTTGGAAGTGGTGGATGAGCGGTGATCAGGTAGGGATGAGGGGAAACGAAGAATGAGGAGGTGACGGGACATGATTGGTCGAGGGAGGATGCATCGCTTATGACAGAGTGATGTGGAAAGGAGAAGGACAGGTGTCAAAAGGCAAGATGTTGAAACGAGAATAAGGTGGGCCAGGATGGCATTGAATGGAGGTGAGATATGGAGTGGAAGACAGATGGTAGGAGATGAAAGGTGGAGGCAATTATGAGGAAATGATAGGGGTACCCACACACAGCTACCCATTTCGGACCCCCCCCCCCTATTAAAGGTAGAAAGGCCAAGGGGGTCCGGAATCCAACTCTGACCGTAGATCTGGGCGCGCAGATTTTGGCCACCCAGAATTTCCTGCTTCTTAGAAAAATGCGTGTTTGCGCCCCAAACTTAGGGTAAGTGGATTTTTACCCCACTTCTTTGCACTTTTCCACCCAAAGGGGCCTATCATTTTAGGAAGATACCCCCTTTACAAGAAATATCGCTAACATTAGGCTCCATGGGGGATGGAGTCGTCCCTGTGATGCTCTAAGAACTCATTATGCAGTTCTAGTGCCTTGTTGTTGGGATATGGAGTCATTTATTAAGCCGAAGATAAACAAAAAACAATATTTACAAAAACAGAGGAGCTGCTTAAGGCTCAGAAAAAACATTTCTTCAAGAAATGCCCATTTACTGGGCCATTAAAAACTTCTTTGCCCTTCAAATCCTGCAACCCGTAAGTGTTGTTCGAGAATACTTCAAAGATTTTGAAGGGCCCCATCCAGAGGGCATCAAACTTGTTGTGTTTGCCTCTATCCTGCCTGGGTGCATCCCACTTAAGCACTAGATCTCCTAGCTTGAATTCCTCCTTCCTGACCTTCCTGTCAAAGGCCTGCTTGATATTTTGTTGATGATTGTATGCTCTGTCCATTACCTACTCCCTGATTTCCTGCACTTCCACCACTTGATGAATTCTTCTGACCATATGGTCGGGCTCTTCTTCATGACCTTGAAATAATTTCGCTACAGGTAATGTGAGCTGAGTGGGAAAAACAACCTCCGTCCCATAAACAAGTTGAAAAGGTGAGGTGCCTAGGGACTTCTTTGTTGTCACTCGATCGACTCATAGAGTGAATTTGAGCTTTGAATCCCAGGCCCTCTTATTGTCTTCCAGTAATCTTTTAATGAGCTTGATTAGGATTTTATTAGAAGATTCTGCCAGTCCATTTCCTTGAGAATAATAGGGAGTGGAGTGAATTAATGAAATCCCGAACTGCTCACAGAACTTAACAGAGGCTTAGACTTGAAAGAAGCAACATTATCAGTGACAATTCTGCTGGGATAGCCAAATCTGGCTATGATATCCTCCAGGAAGCTGATAATTACCTTGTGAGAAGCACTCCTGGTGGGGGCAGCTTCTATCCACTTGGTGAAATAGTCTGTTGTATTCAAGATCCATCTGTGTTGGCCACTTGAAGGAGGATGAATTTCCCCAATGAATTCCAACCCCCACTGTTGAAAGGGTGCTAAAGCTACTACAGGCTTAAGTGGCAGAGATTTGAGCTGCTACTTTCCTGAGAACCTTTAGCATTTGATGCAAGATTTGACTTCTCTGAAGACATCAGTGAATAAGGTGGGCCAGTAGTATCCATCCCTGAGAATCTTGTGGGCTACGGTCTTCCAGAAATGATGCCCTCCACAAATGCCACTATGGAAATCAAATATAGCTTTATGGGCTTCTTGTGGATTCAAGCACCTTAGAAACACTCCTAAAGGGTCTCTCCAGTACAAGACATAGTCAATAAGGCAATATCTGACCGCCTTGAGCTTTAAAGTTTTTGCCTTGCTTTTCCCATCCCATCAAGAGGCTTTAATTATTGTAGAAAGTACAAAATGTCTCTGTACCAGTTGCATTCTGCTAGTGATAAGTCACCTTGAGAGCTTTGGCTGGACGACTCAACTTGTTGATTTCCTGAGCAAGCCTTGATGAAGCTAACCCCCAAGGCCTTGCAATTGGATTCAACCAACAGCTTGGCTAAACCCTGCCCTTTTACCAACTTGGTGGGTTTTATCTCCAGGTCAAACTCTAGGATCTTGGCAATCCATTTACCTCTTCTCCCATCTATGTCAGGCTATATAAGGATGTCCTTCATAGAGGCTGAAGGAACGTATGCAGTTACTCTTGAGTGCAAGACATAGATTCTGAAAGATTTGAGAGCTTTCACCAAGGCATAGGCCTGCTTCTCCATGATCTCATACCTAACTTCTGTATCTCTCAATGCCTTACTGGAGAAGGAAATAGGTTTCTCTCACCCTTCCTCATTTTTCTGCAATAAGACCACTGCTACTGTATCAAAAGAAGCAAAAGAAAAAATTAGGAAATCCTTGGAATAATCAGGACTGATCAACACATGTGCCTCAGTCAATGCCTTCTTTATTTGGAAAAAATATTCCATGGGTTCAGTAGTCCATTTTACTTCATTTCCCCTTCTTAGCATGGTTATGATGTGTTTCACCAACTCAACAAAATTTGAGACGAACAACCTCAGAAATTTATTCTTCCCTAAAAAGGCTTCGACCTCCTTTCTAGACCTGGGAAGTGACAGGGTCTGAATTGCCTCTACTCTGCTGGGATCAATTCTCACTCCCCCCACTGATACTAAATGGCCTAACAACTTCCCCTCCTTCATAGCAAACAAAGATTTCTTGGGATTTAAGGAAAGGCCAAACTTCCGGAATTTCAAGAAAAATTTTCTTAAGTGATAGCAGTGCTCTTTATCAGACTTGGAGAAGACTGTGATGTCATCCATATAGATCACCACAAACTAATATTTCTCCTCGATGAAGGCTATATCCATGGCTCACTGAAATGTTTCTCCTGCATTCATCAATCCAAAAGGCATTTTGGCATACATGAATGTGCCCCAAGGAGTGGTGAAGGATGTCTTTTCTCTGTCCTCAGGCATGACTGATATCTAATTATAGCTAGAAAAACCATCAATCATGGATATCCTAGATGCACCAGTTACCCTCTACAATATGTGTTCCATGTTGGGCAAGGGATAGTTGTATTTCTTTGAGCTCTTGTTCAGGTTCCTGAAATCAACACAGAGCCTGATTTCTCCATTTTTCTTACGAGACCAAATTGGCCACCCACTCAGAATATCTCAAGGGGACAATGATTTGGGAATCTAAAAACTTCTTCACTTCTCTCTCCATGACAAGCAACAATATGGGATTTATATGTCTTAGCTTCTGCCTAAATGGATTAGCCTCTTCATTTAGTGGGATCTTGTGCTCAATGACAGATGTGTCATATGTCTTGAGGTCTTAATATGTCCATACAAACACATCAACAAATTATCTTAATAACCCAGTATATTTGGACCTCTACTCTTGGGTCAGGCTACTTGACAACTTGACAAACTTAGGCTCCTCTCGTGTGCCAATGTTGCACTCAGTTGTATCAACATCTCCTCTTGAAATCCTACCCTTTGCTGCCACATCATTCCCATCGAACAACCTTTCTAAAGGGACTAGTCCCTTCAGAATGTGATTGCTAGGCAACTGAACAATGTGGTGATTAACAATTTTATTTAAAAATACCTCAGGGTGAGGGTCACCTTCGGGATCAGGGTTCTAATCAATGTGCAATGCAGAAAATTCATTGACGGATTGAAGAAATTTTTCGATTTCAAGATCGTCTTTGAATACCTTCCAATGCTTGATATTGTCCAGAACAGATGGCCTATATATTATTTCAACCTCATATTTGATCTTAGGCAGTAGAGGGATCTTGAACAGACTAGATGAGACAGCTAAGGAGTCAGCCAAAGTATTCTCCTCTCTTGGAATAAAAAAAACATTGAAAGCCGAGAAGAAATTATCAATCAGGTCCCATACCTCATTTCTGTAACTCCTGAGTCAAGGATGCTTAGCCCGATAAGCATTTTTGACTTGTTGGATTATCAACTCAGCATCTCTGAACATTGCTACCTCCTCAATTCCCATTTCTTTTGCAACCCTCATACCCAGAACAAGAGCTTCATATTCTGCCACATTGTTGGTAGTTTCAAATTCCATCTTGTATGACAAGGATATGGTTTCCCGACGAGGTGACACAAAAACCACTCCAGCGCCAATGCCTTCGCTAGAAGAAGCTCCGTCGAAGAACATCTTCCAAACAGAGGTGGTTGGAGGAGGTATCTCATGGTTAAAAATGGGTTTCTTTCTGATCTGTAAAGGAGCTTCAAGAGTCTCAGTGATCTGCAACAAACTAGACCCCAAATCAATGTCAAGTGCAAAGATGGGATGATTGGTGGGGTTTGCTTGATCACTAACAATGTAGGCTAGCTGAGCTTCTCTGTAAAACCTCCTGTGTTCCCCTCTGGAGACTAGAATGGTGGAATATGTGAGATCCATCTGTAATGTTCCTCCAAGTCTTTTAATCCAAGATCTTGACAACAACATGCCAAACTTGGGGGGAACATCGGCTACCACAATGTCCGTGACCACACTCTTCATTGGCAGCTGAAAGAAAGAGACCACCAAGTCTTTGATGATGCCAAGGCATTGCACCCTCCTTGAATCAAAAGAGTACAAATCATGATAAGCCTTTGTCACTTCCAGTCCCAATTCTTCCATGACTATTTTGGGCATAAGGTTGTGGGAAGCTCCTGAATCCATGAGGCAATTATGCAACACCTTATCATGTATGTTCAGGGATGTGTAGAAGGGAGGGGATGAATCATCTCTGTATTCTACCATGGGGCCTAGGACAACTACTGGCTTTTCATCTTGAAGGTTTACTGAGTCTGTGGTAGGCTGGGGGGACTCGGATTGTAGCAGCTTAGAGAGGGATCTTTTGAAATCTTCATTTTTAACTAGCTCTGAGAGGGGTACGAGAATTCTAATCTTTTGAATTTCATGCTCAAAATTAAAGGAGGGAAAAGGCTTAGGAGCTTCCCTTACCTAAGAGACAAGTTCTTTGGCTGCTGGTGAAGTATTCTGAGTTTTCTTCTCTTTAGTAGTGATTGTTGCAGGTTTAGCAGGCCTTTCTGCTATGAGGGGTTGATCCTGGCTATCAAAATTCCCTTCTTTCTTCTTTGACCTGAGATGATATATGTTAGGAGTATTGTTGGCCCTTTCCCCTTTACCAAACTCATTGACTTGACTGTTCATAAGGGATTCTTCATATATAGATTGAGTCAAATGGGGAAAAGGGAAAGTGTCTTCAATACAGTGAATTTCAGGGTTGAGCTCATCAATCTCCTCTCCTTCCTCGTGAGAAACTAGGTTATTTTGGAGAGGGGTTTGGATCCTCTGCTCATCTCTATCTCTGCTCCTTTGTTCTCTGGGAAAAGTCTATGGCATATTATTGCTAGGCCTCCTGAAGCCTCTGTTATCAGTATTTTGGGGATTTCTGTACATGGGCTTCCCCTCTAACTCCCACCTTTCCATTCTAGCCGAAAGCGATTTTAGCATTTTAGTTACCTCGTTCATCTGAAGGGGAAGGGGAGAGGAATTGGATGGGGAGGCTTTAGGTCTCTTCTTGGATATGTCTCTATCTACCTTATTCCTGAGTTGGTCAACAACCAATATGTTAGATTCTACTTCCACGGCTGCATCCTGCATGTGAGCCAGAGTAGTGGCTCTCCTTTCCCTCAATAGAAGGCAAAAATTGGGATCAAAAGCGCTATCATAAGTGATCTTAGAAGAGGCTTCTGAGGGCTTTATTTCAGTGGGGATTTTATTGTACATTTTATTGAATCTCTTGGAGAAGTCAAACACAGACTCTCCTTCATTTCTCTTTAAAGACCCAAACTCTGTCATGTAATACATGAAGTACTTTTTGTCTCCCCACTGTCTCAAAAAGGCATTATCCAAAGCCTCAATCCCATCTACAGATCCAGCAGGCAGGGCTCTAAACCACTTTCTAGCCTTGCCTTCAAGGCTATGGACGAAAATCCTCATCCATATGTCTACATGCATGATAACATGGTCATCTGTGAAGCTGTAAAAGGCTTCAAGGTGTTCTTCTGCAGCTATGTCCCCTTCGCCCGTAAAATTGGGTATCTGCTTAAGGTATCCATCTGTTGGGAGGGCATTGAGAGGTTGAGGTAACAAAAGGGGAGCATATCTAGCAGCTATTATAGCCTCCATTCTAGTCATGGGGGGGTTTTCTCCTGCCATCGGAATATTAGGTGGAGGAGAACTCGAAGGAGAAGGAGCTCAAATAGGGACTACTGGGAATGCGCTACCAGGTGGAAGGGGAAACAATGGGGAATTTAGAGAGAAGGCTAAGGGGCTTGAGTTAGCAGATGCTTCTCTCTATGCAGTAGCAGCAACAGTAACAAGAGGAGGGGTGGTGAAATTTTTTGCGGTCCAGGGTCTACGCCAAGGTACAGCTTCAGGGGAGAGGGGAGGGACAAGGATTTCTCCCTCCAATCTCAGACCAGGAGGGGAAAGATCAGCAGGAACACTCCCAAAATTCAAGAAACGGGAAACTTCAGAGACAGTTCTGCTAGGAAGCTGAGAAGAAGAAAATGGAGTTTCTACAGAAGGGGATGGAAAATTACCTGGTTTGGCGGTGGAAGTTTCTCCTTCAGAGGCCTTTCCCTTTCTGATAATCACCTCCGGATCAACTTCATGTGTAGCTAAAGGCAACAGTGGATGGGACCGCATGTGTCTACCTCTAGAAGCCACAACTAAAATAGCAGGTTCGCCACAGTGGAGTCGTCACAATGGAGTCGCCAGGTACACAGTAGCAATCTCATATGGATTTGATGCCTGATGCACCTTTAGAATCAGAGGCTCAATGTCGTTCAATCCCAGGGAAAATTTTCAACTTCGTCCCTGGAAACGATGCTAGAAATGTTGGCGTTGGAAGTCACTCCTGGATTGCAACAGGAGCAGAGCCCGATGCCCATTAGTTTATGTCATGATTGTTAAAAAGGGGGTGATCGAATGGAAGTAAACTCAGAACAATATCGCTCACTCAGAAAACTGGGTTGGAACAGCAAGGACATGTGAGGTCTTGATTCAACTTGAGCCAGTAAGTTTGCATAATGGTGAGTAAGTGAAAGAAAAGAAATGGGAAAAGTCTCAGATATGAGATCCTCTCAGACCAGATAAACTTCAAAGTAAACCTCAAATGTTGCGGAACTAATACAATCAAACATGCATCATACAGTTACAGCAACACCCGACTGGATCATCCATACCTGGGCTTTTAAGATTCAGAGGAAAAAGGAAAGGAGGAGGTTGGCCGCCATTAAACAAGAAATCTCAAAACATCATTGTATAACCAAAGAACCAAAGGCTTTGTTAAAGCTTTACAGTCGGGAGCTTAGCTCTACCATCGATAGATTACAAAATGGCAAAATTGCCTACATATACCCCAAGCTAATAACAACAACAAAACCAAGGCTTATCATTAAAAACATTAC